>LR812527.1:7820964-7975964 GCA_903798195.1 Danio kyathit | reverse complement strand
ATTGTAAAGGTACGCCCGCCTGCCCGCGATCTCCCGTAACCCCCCCCACTATTCGTGAAACTTGGGACCGTTTCTCCCACTTTTTGTGAAATATAGGACGATCCAACCACCCCTCATAAATTTAGTAGCGTCCAGCAACCCCCCCCCCCCCCCCCCACTTTTCGCGAAATTTGGGACCGTCCTCCCCCCCCCACTTCGGCGGGTATTTGGGCTGGAAAAAGTCAGTTACATCTGGCAACACTGTCTTCAGGTGCTGCGCGGGCTGACTCAATCGTCTAATCTCGGAGCGCTGTCACGGTACTTTGATGCCACATGTGACAGTCACATGGCGTCAGCGCAGCATCAATCCAGCCAAAATTTCTAACCGGCATGCACCGCTTTAAGACAGATTCCAATCGATCTGCGCAGCGCTGCATGAAGTCGAACGCACCTATTAATTGAACTGTTTGAACAAACTGTGAGCATCTGAATTACTACAATCGAGTGAATCATTGAACTGTTTGAACTGAATCTATGAGCAATCGAACTACTAGAACCGAGTGAATCATTGAACTGTTTGAACAAACTGTGAGCATCTGAATTACTAGAATCGAGTGGATCATTGAACAGTTTAAACTGAATCTATGAGCAATCGAACTACTAGAACGGAGTGAATTATTGAACCGTTTGAACTGAATCTATGAGCAATCGAACTACTAGAACCGAGTGAATAATTGAACTGTTTGAACAAACTGTGAGCATCTGAATTACTAGAACCGAGTGAATCATTGAAACTACTTGAAATTGCTTGAACTGTATGAATCATGGAAATGTTTGAATTGTTTATTAAATTCCTGTGTCACGGTAGTGAATGTAATCATGTTCTAACAAATTGATGCGAATCAGTGGTTTAATCTTTGTGAATTGGTCAAATTAATTTCAAGTAGACCGAGGTACCTCTTTATTTGGTTTAGATTTTTTTTTTTGTGCAGTTGATTGTGTTGAATTATTCCTATGCATGTTGGATTGGGTTTGAATTGTTTTGTTGTAAAATACGTATACAGTGTTATTTTGAGGTTGTAAGAAGACCAAATTGAAAATATTAGAATGCAATTCAAAATGGTTTAGTTCTGTCTGATTTATTTTTGTCTTTAGCTCCATAAAGGGTTACTAGGGTTATTTCACTGCCAGAGTATCCCATGTAGCACTGACTTTATAAACATTAATTTTTACTTTTACTTATAAAATTATAAGTTGGCACCCCTACCCAGTCAGATCGCTACAGGTGGACTTGTGGCCTAAGGGTTGCAGGTTTGAATCTCAGGTCTGGCAGGAATTGTAGGTAAGGAAAGTTATTAATCAGTGTTTTCTTTTACCTTGAATACTACAACTGAGATGAGACCCTTTAGTTGGGTGGGGTGGGGTTTGTAAAGGCAGAGCTATACATCAGTTCACTTTTACTTTTCAACATAAAAACAATTCAGAGTTTACACTTACCTGATGCTTGATACAAATTGCAGGTTTGGCATGCAATCCGGGAGAAAACCCTGAGCTCAGAGATACTTGAGCCCATGACTCCCGCTTGGTCATTTAGCATAGAAGGGGGTCTGAGATCTACCCCTGTTAAAGGAGGACAAGGGGAAGATGGGGTGGATTCTTCTAAAATGAAGATAAGGGAGATATGATGAAATGGGCTATTTATTGTAGGCTTGGATTGATCTGATTGGTTTATCGATGATTGTTGATGTGAGACCAGCCATGATTCAATTCAATTCATTTTTATTTGTATAGCGCTTATACAATGTAGATTGTGTCAAAGCAGCTTCACATGGAAGATTATAGTGAATTGAAACAGAGTCAGTTCAGTTTTCAGAGATTAAGTTCAGTTCAGTTTAGCTCAGTTTAGTGTGGGTTAATAATCACTACTGAGAGTCCAAACACTGAATAGCAATCCATCGATGCGCAGCTCTACAGATCCCGAACCATGCAAGCCAGTGGCGACAGCGGCGAGGAAAAAAATTCACCAATTGGCGAAAGCGAAAATCAATCAGAGCGCTAGAATAAAAGCAGTTAATTTTTTTTAAACCATTTTAAGGTCAAAATTATTAGCCCCTTTAAGCTGTATTTTTTTCGAAAGTCATTTAACAAACCATCGTGATACAACAACTTGCCTAATTACCCTAACCTTCCTAGTTAACCTAATTAAGCCTTTAAATGTCACTTTAAGCTGTATAGAAGTGTCGTGAAAAATATCTAGTAAAATATTATTTACTGTCATCATGGCCAAGATAAAATAAATCATTTATTAGAAATGAGTTATTAAAACTATTATGTTTAGAAATGTGTTGAAAAAATCTGCTCTCCGTTAATTGGGGAAAAAAATAAACAGGGGGGCTAATAATTCTGACTTCAACTGTGTATATAAAGGGCCAAAAAAAAAATTCATTTAGGGTGCTTTCACACTTGGTTCAATTGCCTGGACCGTACCCAAGTTCGATTGTCCCCCCTTGCCACCTTCTCGGTTGGTTTGTGTTCACACTGTCTTTTTTCCTTCTGAACCCCGGTACGCTTGTGTCATAGAGCTGCTGTTTTGTTTACGGCTGTTGCTAGGTGACAGTCACGAAAGCAAAGCGCCAAAATGGAGACTTCCGCACATCGCGGTCGATTTGCTTTTACTGAATCATAAGTTTTGGACATACAGAAAGCGACTCTCGTCTGTCTGCTGCAAAAATATTATAAACATTCAGAACATCACACAGTGTCTGCAGAAGCTGTTTCTGGAGGAGACAAGCAGACATCACTGTGTATCGCTGTGCTTGGCTCAGTCCCGCTAAAGGTACAATACGTGGCGCACATACACACACACACACGAATGAACGTTATGAAAACGATAGTTTGTTGTACAGTTGCCGGTTCACTTTCGCTATTTGGTACGATTGCATTCATACCAGAAGTGAACCGTACCAGAGTTCGCATGAACCGTACCCCAGACCACCTCTTTCAGGCGGACTCGGGTACGGTTCACGGGTGCGCACCCAAGTTCAGAAGACACGTTCACACTAGCTAAACGTACCGTACTATGACGTCAAACGAAACCGGGTGCGGACCAAAAGTGCTAGTGTGAAAGCACCCTTAGAGACAGTAGACAGATATAGGCTACCAAACTATATTACATTAAAGTTGGCATGGGTAAGCTCCTAATTTATTGGAAAACATTACTTTAAATCGTATTAACTAATGTAGTATAACATTTAAAATGTTAACTTATTGCAATAAAAGCATAAACAATCACATTTATAACAGTAGAGTTTAATGCTGAATACACTAGTCAAGCAGAATCTGCTTTTGCCTTGATTTGTCCTGTATCTGTCAGGTGACAACTAAATCGGATTAATGTACACCATTTAATTGCAACATGTAATGTCAGTTAGCTTTTAAAAATAAAACAAATAAACAAAAGGTTTATATTTGAAATCACAATCTCTAAACCATCCCCATATCATTCTTCCTTTCTTCTCAGATGGGATGGAGGGCCAAATTAAAGGTTACCATGGCCAACTTTGGCGCGTGGGCCCTAGTTTGGGCATCTCTGTCTTTAACTATGTAGATAACTTGTATCTACATACATTTTTTCTATTTAAATGCTCTTTAAAATAAGACAGTACCTTACTGTATTACAGTCTATTGACCTCATAAATGTTTAACTATTTTTTTGTAAGTGGTGATGTGATTGTCAACTCACATCATGGGTTTTAATTGCAGGTTTCCAAGCTCAGTTCATCATTCATTCATTTTCTTTTTGGCTTAGACCCTTTATTAATCTGGGGTCGCCACAGCGGAATGAACCGCCAACTTATCCAGCACATGTTTTTACGCAGAGGATGCCCTTCCAGCCACAACCCAACACCGGGAAACACCCATACAGTCACTGGGAAACGCTCAGTTCAACAAACAAATCTAAAAATAAATGTTTGGCATTTCTGTGTGGAGTTTGCATGTTCTCCCATGTTTACGTGGCTTCCCCTCAGTCCAAAGACAAGCGGTAAAGGTGAATTGGATTATATACATTGCCCATAGTGTATGAGTGTGTGTGAATGCAAAAGTACGAGTGTTTCCCAGTACTGGGTTGTGGCTAAAAGGGCATCCGCTGCGTAAAACATATACCGGAATAGTTGGTGGTTCATTCCGCTGACCCCTGTTAAATAAGGAAGGAAAATGAATAAATGGATGTTCAGCTACTGGAAGCAATGTCTAACACTAGGTGGTGCTGCAAAATTTAAATAAAAAAACACATAATACATTGACTAAACCAAGCCAGCAGATGGAGCTACAGGCTGAGATTTTAAAGAGGTTCAAACTAATGGAAAAGCTAAATCATAGCCAGCTTACTATAAATGAGCCTTATCTGTGTCCCTATATGCTGCAAGACAGATTATATGAGTCATAATGGCTTGTCAGAAAAGAAGACGAAGAAGAAGAAGAAAGGAAGCAAAATAGGAGCAAAGAAAAAAAAACTGCATTATATATTAAATTCCATAATTGGGTTAGGGTATAGGCTTAATTATCATCATCATCATCATCATCATCCTAACCTTCTTTGGAATTATCCCATTAGCAGTAGGTGCTGCTCAATGACTATTTGATTCCAAAATCCAAATCCTGTCATTTAAAACAGGATCAAAATGTGAGATCAAAAACATACATATCCGTTTCTTGTACCAGAATCCAATATCAATATTTAGTCAAATTCTCCTTCGAAGTGTCTCTCACACTTTACAGCCTGCAGCTGCAAATTGAGTATAGCTGCAGTGCTAAAATATTCAAATCATTGCAAACGATTTGGCACAGACTGTGTTAACGGGGGAAGCCAAAAAGAGGCTGCTGATTCCTCTAGAGGAAGAAGAACAGACGAAAATAGGGGAGCATGTGATTGAGACAGCAGGAGCAAGCAGAACCCTCGGAGATCAGAGCAGATCTTTACATAAAGGTTACCGCACCGCCATATGCATATCTCAATATTCTGAAACATGCACGCTTCACAATATAGCCTAATGCAAATCAACCTCCAAACAGCATCTTACACCAACATGTAAATAATGTAATGTGTATTTATATAGTGCATTTATCGTGTATGTCCATACACCCAAAGCGCTTCACTATCATGAGGGGGGGTCTCTCCACACCACCACCAGTGTGTAGCATCCACTTGGATGATGCGACGGCAGCCACAGGACAACGGCGCCAGTGCACTCACTACACACCAGCTACAGGTGGAGTGAAGAGACAGTGATAGAGCCAATTCGGTGGATGGGGATGTTTAGGAGGCCATGATGGGTAAGTGCCGATTGAGGGACTTTGGCCAGGACACCGGGGATACACCACTACTCTTTACGAGAAGTGCCATGGGATTTTTAATGACCACAGAGAGTCAAGACCTCGGTTTAACGTCTCATCCGAAAGACAGCGCCCACTGACAGTGTAGTGTCCCTTTCACTTTTACTGGGGCATTAGGACTCACACAGACCACAGGTCGAGCGCCCCCTGCTGGCCTCTCTAATACCACTTTCAACAGCAACCTAGTTTTCCCATGTGGTCTCCCATCCAGGTACTGACCAGGCTCAGCCCTGCTTAGCTTCAGGGCTTCCGGTCTTGGGCTGCAGGGTAAAATAACATGACAATAACCATCAAATTATGTTTTAGCATAATTATATATATATATATATATATATATATATATATATATATATATATATATATATATATATATATATATATAACCCCTGTGTATTACTCCACCCACAAACAGCGACAAGCAGAGGACACTCAACAGTTTGACAAATATTGCTGCTGTTAAACATAATGTACGTTAAGGCTTTTTTTAGCTGAGAATGTAGTTGTTTAGATTGCAACTATGCAGTTTTTTTTATATGAATAGTGCTTATTTTAAATTATTATAATTTCTGAGAGACAGTGTGACGGCGGCTATTGGCATGTCATTGAGCAGAGCAAAGATGGTAGATGTTGTCCATCCTCAATATATGGCAACAGAGACCGCATAATAAGTCCTTAGAAGAGAAAAAAACAGCATAATTTCTAGCTATAGCTAATCAAATCATTATTAAGCAGGTAAGTGACATTCTAAATGCTCATACACACTGGGATGCCTTTCGTTTGCGTTTATCGTCAGTGTTTTGAGACGTTTTTCCTGGTTCAAACCCAAGCAATTTTCACTAGCGTCAAGCAGAAGAGTGTGCAAAATCACTCCTTGACGATAGATGGTGCTACACAACTTTAAGCTTCTGACACCCGCTTGTAACACAAAAGAAGAAGACTGAAAGTTGACGCGCTTGTTAAAGTTACTGGCAATTCGAACAAGCATGGATGGTTCAAGTAGCAGCTCCAGCTCTAGCGATGAAGAAATTATTATTGTTCCCCAGTGCAATAAGCAGATACACGTTCATATCGCCTCTGGGCATCTTTTTCAATGTGCGCTCGCATTGACAGTTTTGCACTTGAGTGCCTTCAAGTGCTCTTTACTGTAACTTCAGCAGCTCCGTGCATGTGAACAAAAGTGCCAATCTGATTGGTGGAGAAGGTTTTGACACAGCGTGTCAAAACAAAACGAGCATGAGGCGTTTCTTTAAAAATGACGCTTTTATGCCTGGCGTTTTGCGCGTGGGTGTGCACGATCACATTGCCCCCTTTTATGTAGTCACTAGGCGTTAACCGTCGATGGAAAATGCGAGTAAAATGCGCCCCGGTGTGCACGGGCCTTTAGTCGATCTCTCTCTTGTGTATGTTGTAGTGCTGTATTTATATAATATAACTTTAATGTATTGAGTGTGAGATGGGACTCAGAAATCAGGCATGTGTGTATTTTGTATTGGCCACTCTTTGTATAACCCAGAGTTATTTTTGGTTGACCATCTGTTTGTTTCTAATGCGTCTCCTGTTTTCGTTACTGCAGACTAGTTCAGTAAAAAGAAAGAAAGAAAGAAGAAACACTGTTGTGTTTACCTGATTACTGTTGTGTTTGTGATAAGGATTGTTTGCGCTGCTTTGGCTTTTTTGGGGTTAATTATTGTGATCTCCCGATTGCAACAGAGAAATTGTGGGAAATTTCTCTAGAGTCTAGACCAGGGGTGCTCAATCCTGTTCCTGAAGATCTACCTTCCTGCAGATTTCTGTTGCAACCCATATCAAACACACCTGCCTGTAATTATCAAGTGCTGTTCAGGTCCTAATTAATTGGTTCAGGTGTGTTTGATCAGGGTTGGAGCTGAACTATGCAGGAAGGTAGATCTCCAGGAACAGGATTGAGCACCCCTGGTCTAGACTGATGGCAACCCTGCTGAAAAATCCAGCTTAAACCAGCCTAAGCTGGTTGGCTGGTTTTAGCTGGTCGACCAGCCTGGTTTTAGAGGGGTTTTGACCATTTCCAGGCTGGGTTCCAGCCATTTCCAGCCTGGTCTTAGCTGGTCAGGCTGGAAAATGACCAGCTTAAACCAACTAAAACCAGCTTGACCAGTCTGGTTTAAGCTGGACATAGCTGGTTTTGGCTGGTCAAGCTGGTTTTAGCTGGTCAACTCCCAGCCTGACCAGCTAAGACCAGGCTGGAAATGGCTGGAAACCAGCCTGGAAATGGCCAAAACCCCTCTAAAACCAGGCTGGTCGACCAGCTAAAACCAGCCAACCAGCTTAGGCTGGTTTAAGCTGGATTTTTCAGCAGGGAATTCATGCCGTTCAGCCTTATAATATTAAAATGTGAGCAAAATCACCTGTTTTGTCATCACTTTAGATATTACGCTAGAGAATTATTCAAATACTAGCTCTAAAGTGAAGTAGAAATGGTTTCTGCTGTTCTGACGTCAGCTGCAGATGTGAATGAATAGCGGAAGAAAGTAGTTCCTCATACAAAAGGGTTTTTGTGTTTGATTTTCTTTTTTATACACCCGATTATGCCATCAAACTGTTGTCTAAACGCAATAGCACACTCGTAGCAGTGCGATATGGCTGTAAATATTCAATTACAGTTTCCAAATTGTATTTTATCAAATAACAGCCTTGGTGAGTATTCATTCATTTTCTTTTCGGCTTAGTCCCTTTATTAATCTGAGGTCGCCACAACGGAATGAACTGCCAACTTATCCAGCATATGTTTTAGGCAACAGATGCCCTTCCAGCTGCAACCCATCTCTGGGAAACATCCATTCACACTCATACAGTATGGACAATTTAGCCTACCCAATTCACCTGTACGGCATGTCTTTGGACTGTGGGGGAAACAGGAGCACCCGGAGGAAACCCACACGAACGCAGGGAAAACATGCAAACTCCACACAGAAACGCCAACTGACCCAGCCGAAGCTTGAACCAGCGCCCTTCTTGCTGTGAGGCGACAGCTCTACCTACTGTGCCACTATGTCGCCCCTTGGTGAGTAAATAAATAAAGCAATGAACCAATGGAAAACTACAGCATGAACTGAGTCAATCAAGCATACCAGTCAACTCAGAGAATGAATTTCCTACAAAGAAACAAGAAAAAGCAATTTCCTCATCTTTATAGCTTTGTGTTTTACATCTCACAGTTGGGGGAAGGGGATGATCACACATCCAAAGACTCCAGAGCTTTACATATTTTAATAAAGACACGCTTATTCACCTTTACAGCAACAGCTGTGGGTCACTTACAGCCACAAAAATCACTGTCAGTATCCCCCTGACATGCTGTCAATTACAGCTTCACCAGCAAAACCATACCACACCTCGGCCAATGAGGAGGCTGCTTTCTGAACACGCCTACCACGGTCACAGCTGGCACACAAACACAAGGTCGCATAAGAATGATGAACTGTGATTGGACACTTGGCGAGTGCAATTGCATCAATCATTCACCATGGCGACAGCGCCAGGGTTTTGTCAGGTTGGGTCATATATCAGGTTATTATAATATAAATTATACTTACTGCTGTAATGATGTGGAAATACAGCTAAAAATTGCTGAAACATACTGTACTGGTCGTAATAAATCTGTATATGTAAATAATGCTTGTATGCAACCAAACAATACATCAATAATACACTCACAACATTTTTATCATTAAAAAAATCATCAAAACGTTTATGTAAAATTAGCTTTGAGTACAATTCAAAACAACCCCAGGTTCATTTTAACAGCAGGTGAATACACTACTGGGTCTGTTACTTTGTCAGTTTAGATAGTACGAGTCTTACCCATGCAGACCGATATTACTCTGAGCATTATGGAGAGAAAAAAGCATGCAAGTCTGTCCGTATGAGTTTGTGTATGTGATCGAGAGAGTGATAGAGCATGTGCAGTGGAGACTGACAGCTGGCAAACACAGTCTCCTCAGTTCCACAACTCAATTACAGCAGACAGCTCAGACCACACAGCCCAGGGGCGTTTTGATTTTGCAGTGAAAGTCTCTGACAGTGCATTTTCACTGTGAAACAATGGTTCAGAAGTGAACAGATTATAATGGTAGAATATTGCGTGGCTAGAAAGACATCTTAGCCAGTCAGATCGGAGAACCAGGGCAACAGTACATTATTTTTCCTATGATGAACGACCACTTTGAATGTAATGTTAAATAAGTTCTAGTATTAAAAAGGGCCCAAAGGAGAATCCAGGCAGACACTTTTTTCTTCAGGTAATACCCACCAGGAGAACTTGTTCCCAGAGTGTCCTCGAAAGACGCTGCCATGTCCACCAGGTCCCCCGAGGGAGCACCCATGTCTTTCAGAGTCCCAGAAGTAGCATGTGTGCTTGCCAAGTTCCCTCAGGAAGTAACTAGACACTGGGGTCCCCACGGGAAGCAGATGGACACAAGGATCCAGCAGATCACAACAAGGTGCAAAACTGAGTTATTTCTGGCACTGCTTGACAACTATTTCACTATCATTATTTAGCCAAAGAAACTAAGTCTGAAAATTTTCCACGAGGAGGCGATACTTAGTTGTAGCGGCATTTTTGCTCGAAGCCGCTATCGCGGTAAGGGTAGAACAATGACCCTTGAGTCCGTTGTGAAACATACATGATTTGTTTTATTTTGTGAAAGCTTGCAATGTTTGGAATAACACACTTTAATGAAAGCAATAAACCCAGTGAAGTCATGGATTACAGTGAACTTCTAACATTTAAGGGGGGGTTAGGCACTCCGCTCGATGCCATAATGCCTAACAGCTTTTTATTTTAATCTCCGACCAGGTGAGAGAGAAGCTTTTGCAGGCAATCCCATTACCAAGTGCTTAAAACAAGCTTCTCTGCTTAATGGATCTACACAAGGAGCATCTGCATTCCTTAAGATCAGGGGTGTCCAGACTCGATCCTGGAGGGACACTGTCCTGCAGAGTTTATCTCCAATCCCAACTGGAGCAAATCCAGCTCTTACTAATCATACTAGATGATTCCAGGTTGTTGTGTTGGCAAGTTGGATCTCAAATCTGCATGACATTGCCCCTCTAAGACCGAGTTTGGGCATCTCTGTTCAAAATGAAAACAAGATCTGGAGGATTTAATTTGTTGCCCCAGCACAGCAGTGCACCAAGAGTGCCCATGCCAGCTAAGTGCCCATGCCATACAGACAGCATATGTGCACGTTTTCCATAAAGTGTGCAAGTGGCAAGTGGTGTGTATATGTATTTCTCTGGCTTTGGATGGCCACATTCCTCCACTGCACCTTGGTCTTGCATTCATTTCAAAGAAGTGCTACCCTGTACTAAAATGGCGGCTCTATTGATGCATTCCTTCTAATAGATAACAGCAGGGTAGGTGACATCTAATGTATATATCTATGCATAGTGCACAGAACGCATTTTTCTAATGGTCGAGTAGTACGTTTAAATTCAAATGCAGTAGTAGGTGGTTTTGGACGCAGCTGTTGTCTTTACAAGTGTCTTTCTGCATTCTGGTGCACAAGCATCAATTCATGCGTGTTATTTATTTATTTATTTATATATTTATTTATTTTTTTGGGGGGAAGAGGGGTTGGGTAATTGTTCACATTTAATCTAATTGCATTAATTAGGTACACAGTAGACAGTGTGAACAAAAAGGAGCCACTTGTACGCATGCGTGTTTATCTTGATTACATTGTGGGTGCATCTGCAACTTCTCTGTGGTGTGGTGATCAAAGGCACAATATCATACATGTAGCAGTCACGCTGCCTTGCTGGGGATGGACTAATGAATTGCACCCCATTGAGCAATGGCCCATTACCGAGGATTCCTTTTCAAGGCAGAGCTGTAATGTAACAGCAAGCTTTGGGGCTAATGGGCATCTTTGAGAAGCGATCATTGCTTTGCATTACATTGCAGTCGCTGTGCTGCCAAAGATCCATTCTGACTGTTTACACCAACCCACTCATCTGTCTGGCCATATTACTCTGGACACAAGTACATCTGAGCATCCAGCCAGCGAGCCCACAACCTGCCTCCAGTCACCATCACCACTTCCCACTGGGAGAGCGTATGTGCATGTGTGTGTTTGCGCATTCGGCATCATTGGGTATCTGCTGGTTTTCTGGCTAATCGGTGATGCCTTTCTGGCTTTGATTTTATTGGACATTCATGCACCATGAAAATTGTGCACTTACTAACCACAGCTCGAGGATTGGCTGGTTAGCCACGGTTTAAACCACATTGAAAAAAAAAGATGATCAAAGATGATTCCTTGAATTTACTTTATTATTTTTTTTTTTTAAGGTGAGTGTTTAAATTCAGCCTAAATAAATAGTTTGAAACCAAACAAATTAAGTTGAACATTGCTAAATTTTATGTGCTTGTTTAAATTCAACCCATATAATTAAATAGCATTTGGAGCACTCACTACTCTGGTCCCCCGGGCTCTGCGCTAATTGAGGAAATTCCAAATTGAACCAAAACAATGGATTACAATCGGATTAAGATTGGCAAGCAAAATTCAGGACATTTTTTTTAATTTCCTGAAGTTAAAATAAGATCCAAATCCCTCCCATCTTGAGGCCCACCACAACGTGACATAGGAGTGTGGTTTCCCCGCCCACAAATTGAGACAGGACGTGTGCAAAGCAACTGGGATTAAAAGATCTGTTCAGCTCTCTGTGATCATCAATCGTCATCAAATGTAATCAAGAATGAGTTTTACAAGCACAACGGTGCATGTTTGTAATGAATTACAGCGATTTTTACCATCTTTATCACCGCAGCTGCATATCAGAACAATTATAAAAGAAGACGCTTCAATCCTGGTTTGTGGACGTTAAATCAGGTTTATTTTGTAGATTAGCATAACGGATATCCATACAGCAGTGGATATTAACCTGTATCTTGTCACATTTGCCGCGCAAAAACACTGCAAAGATAAACACGCATGCTGTGTGTGCGTGAACTTTGTAACGACATTGTGTGTGTACATCAAATAATCATTGTGAATGTTCTTACTGTAGTATTTCTTACAAACGTTACTTGAGATCTGCTTCCTTCATGTCTGTCACTGTGCTGTTTATCTGACGCAGCCGAGGCGGAGATTAAGGCTTTAAAGTTTTTGCATTCCATATAGCAAAAAATATGTGTGTAACAGTTCTCTTTCATACATTAACATGACTGAGACTGTAAATGTACTATTAATGTAAATTATCAACATTCTCTTAAATTTGCAAATTAAAAAGGTAAAAAAATAAATAAAAAAAAAAAAAAAACCTGGGCAAATGCAGATAGAACCTAATTCTGAAAAGTCATTTTCTGCTTGGAATTTAAAGGTTCTGTCTGGCAGATCATTAAATAAAGCATTACTTTTCAATAAATACAACCAGTCTGCTTATAGACTTTTATTTGAAAAAAATAAAAAAATAAAAATTGGTGTTGTAACATGTTGATGTTTAAGAGTTAAGTTTTTGCTTTCTGTAACATGTATTTAAGGATGTTTAAGGACGTTTTAGGATGAATATTTTTTCTTGTTCAAATTAAGCATACAAGCATTTTTTTTGTCCAGTGCAGCTGTTAATTTTATGTAACTAATATGGTAATATTAATTGTTGTAATTAAGACCCCACAAGTTAAATTAAGTATTTGCCCTTCAAGGCTTAACATCAAATGTAAAGACTTTAAAATAAAACCGACAATGAGCAAATAAGTTGTTTAACAAAGTTTAATAGATATAATATTACATAATGTATAATTTTTACAATGTAAATAACTCTATTTTGACAAAAATGTCAGATAGAACCTTTTAATTCTAAGGTGATGACATTTACAGTTAAAGTTTTAAACATAATAGTTTTAATAACATGAGAGTACATAATGTACTTGTATTGAGATGAGTTTTAAAGGTTTAACTAGGTTACGAAGCAAGTTTGGTTAATTAGGCGAGTCACTGGACAATAGTGGTTCATGCTTTAGCCAATCAAAAAATAAAAAAGAAGAAAAAAATCCAGCCAAACTAAAATAAACTTTCAGGAGGAAATAAATATAATAGGACATACTGTGAAAATGTCATTGCTGTTGTCACTAGAGGTTGAAGGAGCAAGGAATATAATTTACCACCAGTCTTCCCTCGTATTACTTTGTGTTTTTTGATATAAATAAGGACAATTTTAATTACTTTAATCTTAACCCCTTCAGACCCAAATTATGTTCCAAGTTTCTGAAAAAATGTAAAAGTATGTTTTCACAGTTCTTGAGGTTCCTATAAATGAGACCAAATTATAATAGTAAAAAATTCAACAAAGTGTATATATATATATATATATATATATATATATATATATATATATATATATATATATTTATTTATTTATTTATTTATTTATATATATATATATATATATATATATATATATATATATATATATATATATATATATATATATATCCATTTCAATGGACAGCTGGTCAGAACAGTTGTACTTTCCGAACATTTTACCAACATAAAATAGAAAAAAAAAAAAAATACATGATTGCTGGTATAATGTTAAAATTTATTTTCAAAATAACAAACATTTGGATAGTAACATTTTTACTTAATTTTTTTTTTTTTTTTTTTTTGGGGGGGGGGGGGGTGTTGTTGTATGGATTGCATCTTGTTTATAACTAACTTTATCTTCATATTCATCATCACTTCACATAATGTCCACATCTGAGATATTTCCATCTGCTATATGCTCAAGAACTTCAAGATCTGTATATTCTGCATATGAAATTTTTTCAGCAATGAATTAGTACATCGATATATATATTTTTTTAATATATATGAAGAGTTCAGATGCAAAAGCCGGTAAACGCCACTTCCGCCAAAAATGAGCTAATGACATTGATTGAATGATTTAGGCACGTAGTACACCATCAACAAATAGATTTGCTTCAAATCATCCAAGAAATTTCATTCAGAAATAACAGTTTGTTGGCAAAAGCCGATTAACGCCACTTGCCTTTGGCAGCAAGAGTCGCTATATCCCGAGAACCAATTAGAAGGCGTGAATCGAATCATATGTTTTCAATGTAGCAGCGCGTTGATACGCCGGCTTTTATGAGAAGATTCAGCTTACAATTTCGATTTTAAAAGACGGAGTTTGATGAACTGGGTGAGCCTGTCCAACTGTCACTGAATGGCAAATGAAAACGTCCCTTACCTCAAAACTCTGTGCATTATAAGAAAAAGAAAACACAATGTACAGTTGGAAGTGTAGCATGCATTCATAACGTTTTCTTGCGCAACGACGCTACTTTGAATGAGTCCAAACAAGAGACCAAGACATTAAGTATGGTGAGAATGAATGAATGACAACTTCTAAAATTATCTGAGAGACATCCCCTTTTTGCCCAGTAGGCTCACCTTGTGTTTTATTTGCTAATGTAAGCTATTTTAAAAAAATAAATATAATGAATTAAACTACATTATTTGTTTTACTTCATAATACCTATACGTCTGATAAGCTTTTTATATTAATGGTCAATGCACAGATATTGATGTTTCACATTTTTTTTACACTACATTATTTGAATCGACCAAGCTTAGCTTACAATGTTTACATTGTTCTACTTACATTAAATCTAAATCCCAAATATCAGAAATGACAACAGATTGTTAAGATTTAATTAATGTCAGTTTAAAGTTATTGATTAATGCACTTGACAGATTTCATTCATTCATTTTCCTTCTGCTTTTACCCTGGTTTATCACAGTGGAATGAACCGCCACTTACTTGACAGATTTATATATTTTTAATTTTAGGTAGTTTGTGTAACAAGTTTTATGTTTGGTTAAATAATTTCTAAATTGCATCTTTAGTGAAGTTTTTTCAACTAATTACACTGTTTTGTCCCAATAGGTGATTTTTAAAGGTTTTTGCAAAAAAAAAAGCACAAGTGGATTTAGCTGGTTGAGGCAAAAGAAAATCTACCCTGTTAAAAACCAAAGAATTGTCATTTTGTGACATTTTTGAAAAAAAGGGTATTTTATTTACTAATTAATAACCTTATCATTACATACCTTACCTATTATCATTACTTCTAAACCTAATTTTAGGACCCTGATAGAAAATGCTCATTTACAAGAAAAGAGGTCTGATGGATTTAGAGGGTTTTGCATCTGAACTCTTCATATATAAAAAAAAAAATTCAATTTTACTTGACAGGAACAGATTTTGAACTCATTGTCCATCCTACTGGACAGACATACAGTATTTGAAATCCTGATCTAAAGCTTGCAATATTACAAAATATTAATTCATTCATTTTCTTGTCAGCTTAGTCTCTTTATTAATCTGGGGTCGCCACAGCGGAATGAACCGCCAACTTATCCAGCACATTTGTACGCAGCGGATGCCCTTCCAGCCGCAACCCATCTCTGGGGAAACATCCATACACTACAGACAATTTAGTCTACCCAATTCACCTGTACCGCATGTCTTTGGACTGTGGGGGAAACCGGAGCACCCGGAGGAAACCCACACGAACACAGGGTGAACATGCAAACTCCACACAGAAACGCCAACTGACCCAGCCGAGGTTCGAACCTGCGAGCCAGCGACCTTTTTCTTGTGAGGCAACAGCACTACCTACTGCGCCACTGTGTCGCCCATTACAAAATATTTTAAACTTTAATTAGTAAATTAAACTTTTCTACATACAATCTATGAAATATTGGCAAACATATCAATAAATCAGAATAAAACATTGTAAATGTGGCTTACGTCTGTGTCTGAAGTGAAGTGATGCAATGCTGCTTTTCAGTGTACTGTATTAGATTCATTTCAAATTCAAACATGCCGAGCCTTACTGTCGTTTGATTGGATGACAATCATCCACTCTCATGGAAAGCAAGCTTTAAATTAAATGAAATGCTTAGGAACCACAAAAAACATGGGCTGACATGTGATGTCGATTGTAATGGACACAGGGTCCGAAGGGGCTAAAGAGCATTTTACTTGACAAAAATCTGTATACAAGTGATACAAAGGAATGGATCTAAAGTGTTTAATTAATAAGAGGAAACCATATTTCTTTTCAGGCTTTGCAGTTGAGTTTTTCAGTTGTTCACTGTCAATCTTCGCCAACTAATCTGAGCACAAAGTGGGGGCTTAATCAGCTGAACGTAATAATTGGACATATCTCTGGCAGAGAGGGCTGCCCTGTGTGTGTCTGCGACTGCTTTGTGTAGATGTGTGGGTGCCCTCTGTGGGCCCTGCCAGGGATAAATTAGGTGGAAATTGCTATATGTCTTTAGTGGCAATTAGAGCTCCTCCTGTGAAGTGAAAGCAGGCATTAACTAATAAGGGAACATTTCCCTTGCAAATGAGCATCTCAGTTTTTCTCTTCTTCAAGCTGATCAATAACCGTTTACAAATCTCACGTAATAGTGTGCAGTATGGGTTCGGTTGATCATGAGCAATGAATGTACTTAATTAGGATTATGTAAATCCTTTAAAACCTTAAACATTTATCTCTGGTATTACTTCTCCATGGGACTGAAAAGCTTGAAAATGTAATGTATGAAAATGTCTGGATTAATATCAAACCAAGTTGCACTTATATGCACTGGTATTTATGTGAGGGATAATCATTATGGATACTTCGATCAGTATTTTTGCAGCCGATACAGAGTACCCATTCCTTTTCATGGTGCTCGGCTGATACAGAATACTGATTCTGACGCTTCAAGCTTTATAATGCATAAAGCACATTTTCCCACTAAATATTATGAGCTTTCTCCTAAAAGAATAAATGAAGGTTGCTGTATATAATCACTTAATCATATCTCTTATATCCGGATGCACACATGTATCTTATGATCTCATAAATGAAGTTTATTTATAAACTACTTTCGAGAGGAGCACGCGCTTATGATTGATAGCAGCTGGTCCTCATTAGCTAACGCAGGATTCACCAATCAGACGATTCCTAAATCACTATATATAACCAGAGTATCTTACCTTAGCCATCTTCGTCTTGAAGAATCCCCCCTTCCACCCCTACTCCTCCCATTTCCTTGTCAGGGCAACACGGAGGCCTCACAGCAAGAATGTCACTTGGCTCAGACCTGGCCAAGTTGGCATTTCTGTGTGGAGTTTGCATGTTCTCCCCGTGTTTGCGTGGTTTTCCGGTTTTCTCCCACAGACCAAAAACATGCATCACAAGTAAATTGATAAAACTAAATTGACATCATAAACAAGTGTTGAATACAGTATTCACACTGCATAGCTGATCCAAAATCTACATCTACCATTATCAAGCAGGGGGAGTTCTCGAGACCTACCTGAACTCAAGACTCCCCTCTCGCCCTGCAACGGAGGGGAACCCTGGGCTCGAGGATCTCACGAGCTCAGGGCTCTTTCCCGGGACAGCATGCCAAACACGCTTTATAATCAATCTTCAGCAAGGGCGAACTCTTGAAACAAACATTTGTGATCGGTTCATGAGGTTCATTTGTGATCGGTTTCACGAGTACCAATCGAGTCATAAAATGTGATTATCGGCAGATACTGATCTTTGGCCGATCAATCGGAGCATCCCTAATAATCGTGTGTAAAATGATGTGTGTGTGTGTGTGTGTGTGTGAGAAGGGAGCACATTAATAAAATGGTCATTTTACAGAAACATCCACTTTTGGTATGGCAAAAGGTCTATTTAATTTTTTTTTTCTAAAATTAAAACATATATCGCATTTAAGAGTTCACACTTAGATATGCTAGATGCTATTAGCTAGGGGTGTGAACATACACTGTTCTCAGTTCGGTTACTATTATCATGTCATCGTTTCGATTCAATTCGATATCTCGGTGCATTGATGATGCTTTCCATACATAATTAGATTTTTTCTTCACAACACAAGATTTTTTTTTAAATTAAAATCTATAAATATATTAATATTTATATATTATTTGTAATACAATTTTGTCCTTTAATACAAGTAGTAAGATACAGGGAGTGCAGAATTATTAGGCAAATGAGTATTTTGACCACATCATCCTCTTTATGCATGTTGTCTTACTCCAAGCTGTATAGGCTCGAAAGCCTACTACCAATTAAGCATATTAGGTGATGTGCATCTCTGTAATGAGAAGGGGTGTGGTCTAATGACATCAACACCCTATATCACCCTATGCATAATTAGGCAACTTCCTTTCCTTTGGCAATATGGGTCAAAAGAAGGACTTGACAGGCTCTGAAAAGTCAAAAATAGTGAGATATCTTGCAGAGGGATGCAGCACTCTTAAAATTGCCAAGCTTCTGAAGTGTGATCATCGAACAATCAAGCGTTTCATTCAAAATAGTCAACAGAATAGAAAAGTCAGAATAGAAAAGTCAAGCATGCAGCTGCCAAGATGCCACTTGCCACCAGTTTTGCCATATTTCAGAGCTGCAACATCACTGGAGTGCCCAAAAGCACAAGGTGTGCAATACTCAGAGACATGGCCAAGGTAAGAAAGGCTGAAAAACGACCACCACTGAACAAGACACACAAGCTGAAACGTCAAGACTGGGCCAAGAAATATCTCAAGACTGATTTTTCTAAGGTTTTATGGACTGATGAAATGAGAGCGAGTCTTGATGGGCCCGTGGCTGGATCGGTAAAGGGCAGAGAGCTCCAGTCCGACTCAGACGCCAGCAAGGTGGAGGTGGAGTACTGGCTTGGGCTGGTATCATCAAAGATGAGCTTGTGGGGCCTTTTCGGGTTGAGGATGGAGTCAAGCTCAACTCCCAGTCCTACTGCCAGTTTCTGGAAGACACCTTCTTCAAGCAGTGGTACAGGAAGAAGTCTGCATCCTTCAAGAAAAACATGATTTTCATGCAAGACAATGCTCCATCACACATGTCCAAGTACTCCACAGCGTGGCTGGCAAGAAAGGGTCTAAACGAAGAAAAACTAATGACATGGCCTCCTTGTTCACCTGACCTGAACCCCATAGAGAACATGTAGTCCATCATCAAATGTGAGATTTACAAGTAGGGAAAACAGTACACCTCTCTGAACAGTGTCTGGGAGGCTGTGGTTGCTGCTGCACGCAATGTTGATGGTGAACAGATCAAAACACTGACAGAATCCATGGTAGACAGGCTTTTGAGTGTCCTTGCAAAGAAAGGTGGCTATATTGGTCACTGATTTGTTTTTGTTTTGTTTTTGTATGTCAGAAATGTATATTTGTGAATGTTGAGATGCTATATTGGTTTCACTGGTGAAAATAAATAATTGAAATGGGTATATATTTGTTTTTTTTGTCAAGTTGCCTAATAATTCTGCACAGTAATAGTCACCTGCACACACAGATATCCTCCTAAAATAGTTAAAATTAAAAACAAACAAAAACTACTTCTAAAAATATTCAGCTTTGATATTAATGAGTGTTTTGTGTTCATTGACAACATGGTTGTTGTTCAATAATAAAATTAATCCTCAAAAATACAACTTGCCTAATAATTCTGCACTCCCTGTATATGAAGTGTAGCTTTAATTTGACCTGCTCAAAGAAAACACTCTTTTTGAATATATCAAACAAAACTTCAATACATGCACAGAACAACATGGGCATTTATAGCAAATAAACTAATGTAAATATTATCCCGCTTGCTTTTTGAGCGCTGTCAAACGAGGTCTTACATCCAATGACTATGACTGGTCATTGTCTTCACCCGCTCAACAGAAAGGGCTGCGATTAGCTTTAGAAATTAAAGCGCTGTTCACCAATAATTGACGCAAGAAGAACAGCCACGGTTAGTCTACGTATATGTGCAAAATACCCGGTTATCACAGGTAATTTATAATAGACACAGTGAAGCAAAACTTGCTCCTCAGGCACGCTCGTGTCTGGATCCCCAAGCATCACTTTAATAGCCAAGAGGAAAGAAAAAGTTACCTCACAAACACGCCAGCGGGTCAAATGTCCAAAATGAGAGAGAGAGAGGCAGAGATGGATTTTTACAGCATTTCTCCCTAATAGTGAAATAGCGGCTCGTGTGCTGTGCCTTCTTCAGTGTCAATGAAAGACTTTCCAGCAAGACTCACAAGCAGTTGAACTGTGCATAATTATCTACCTTTTAAGTAGTAGGAGTGTTTTACTCGCTCTCGCCTCCTTTGCCACAGTATTCTACTGCGACATCGCGCATAGGAGATAAATGACGTCAGTACGTAATAACCGGTTATAATTATTACTGAGCCAATATCAAATTGTCCCCGTTTGCATCGCAGTGCACCGAAGAAACAATTAATTTTGACACCCCTACTATTAGCAGGTTTGGCATGCTGTCCTGGGAGAGGACCCTGAGCTTGGAGATAATTGGGCCCAGGGCTCCCGCCTAGTCAATAAGCATATAAGGGGGTCCGAGATCAGGTAGGTCTTGAGAGATTACCCTGGTAAAGAAGGATATGGGGTGGAAGAGGGGATTCTTTCAAAACGAAGATAAAGCTGCGGTCACATTAGAGTTTGAGCATGCGAAATTCTGTCGTACGGCGCTGCAAAAAGGGGCAGGGTTAAACAAGATGATTAGACGTTTAAAAAGAGGCGAGCGATTGCTCTATGTTTTAAATTTCTGTTCAGAGAGGTCATGTTTTGATCCTCGATTGGTCTCACGCAGTCAAATGATGCGATTTCGCAGGTCAGAGTTCACCAAGCTTGAACTTTCCAACGCAGCGACACACGAGCTTGCGTTTCCGGTCTAATGCATTTGCGTGCGTATGAATGGAAGTCTATGGGGAGAAAAGTCCAGTGTGACTGCAGCTTAAGGCAGTAGGGTGAAATTGGTCTATTTATTGTAACCTTGGATCAATCTTATAGGATTATTGCTAATTACGGATGAGACCAGCTGTGTTCAATCATATCACATGCTCCTCTCGAAATTTGTTTGTAAAACTTAATTACCTTTTGACTTTATGTAAACACATAAATTACAGTTTTATTTATTTTTTATATGTTGTTGTACATTTAAAGATCACATACCATTTTGTCACTGGTGTTGCATACTTTTTTGGCAGTATTAAATATTTTTATGAAATTGTATTTGTTGATGTTTTTCAGCATATGTAGTCAGCTACAGACAAAAATAATTATATTGCATCAAATATTTGTTTATTCGGGTTTGTTAAAAATTCTTTAAAGGGGTGGTCCACTATGATATCATATTTTAAACTTTAGTTGATGTATATTGTAGCTGTGTGACCATAAACATCTCTGAATGTAATATGCTCAAAGTTCAATGCAAAGGGAGACATTGGCTTTTTTACGGCCCAGTGAGATCACAAGGGTTTCCGGTTACATGCATTCACCACGTACATACACCTGTACAGCGAAGGGGCGTGGCCAGAGGCACTGTAATGTTACAGCAGAGAAAGCTAAAAATCCCTTCTAAACGCTGCTATTTCCACAGAGCTTCTTCGGTTTCTGTATTTGGCCTTCCAAAGGACACAACACAAAGAGAGAAGTGCTTACAGTTTTAATTATGTTCCAGAAAATTATAAAAGAAAATATATAGCTAGCATTTGACAAAGGACAAAAACTCCTCAAAGAAGCAGCTCCAAGAAGCAGAAGCTGTGGATTGTAGGCCACAACCTGTAAGTGTTGTAATAATTTTTTTAATTTGTTCTATGACAGGGCGATGCAGTGGCGCAGTAGGTAGTGCTGTCGCCTCACAGCAAGAATGTCGCTGGGTTGCATGTTCTCCCTGGATTCGCGTGGGTTTCCGCGTGGAGTCATTCGCGTGGAGTCAATCCGTGAAGTCACAGCACATTATGTTAGCTAACCAATCAGAGCCTCTTGAGGGCGGGCCTTTCAGAAGAACTAGGAAATATGACATTTTCATGTTAGCAGAGTAGCTGTATACAATCAAAGTAAGATATATGAAAAAAAAAAAAAAACGTGATTTTCTACAAATTAAGCATGAACACACATTGCTTTGCATCTTATAAACACAACCAAGCCTTAAAAACACACCGTGGACCACCCCTTTAATGATGTTAGTTGATTTCTGAAAATATTTGAAAAATATTTATAATGATGCAATCCTTGAAATGTTAAATCTTGTGTAGCTTTGTGACTGACTTTGTTCATTGCATTCTTCTGTATTTCTTATTTACTAATGCACTCAGAAGTTTTTAGAGTAACTCAATTCAATGGATGCAAAAAATTATACATTTTAAAATAATTATGTCTCAACTTTTTTTTATTAATGTAATGGGTAAAACACAGTGGCACAATGAATCAACAATGAGTAACACAATGATCACGAGTGATGTTACACATTAGAATAGTAACACCAGTGACAATTTTCATGAAACATGCATTTTATTAAATGTCTGCTGAAAGGTATCCAACCATATGTTGACAATCATGATACTCACTAAATTAGGCAGATTAATCCATTTATATTCTATGTTTTACAATTCCTTTACAATAAAGCATATCACATCAGTGACGAAAAGACGATGTGAAAAGCTTCACATGAAATCAAGAGATAAAAATGAGTTACAATAGACTTTTCTTTATAGATCTTCACAAAATGGGAAGAAAAGTCAAGTTATCGTTGACCAGAGTGGTTAACAAGCACCAGTTTTGCCTTCAAAATCTTTTTAAAAATGAACAACCAACTTTCTGTGGTTAAGTAATCGCCCTGTGTGTTCTTCTACTATGCTGCAGAGGTGTAGATGATGTTTGCAGCACAGAATGATGACGTATGTCGCTCGAAGATTATGTAAAAGTCACATGAAATCCGACATAACCGTTTACACTGCGGTCACATTGCAAAACATCAGATCTGTGTCTGATTTAAGACTACATATGAAAGTGGCACAAATCTGAAGTGAAAAGATCAGATTCCATGCGGTTTGGGCTGTTCACACTGTCAAGACCTGAGTCACATATGGGCGAAAAGATCAGATTCGGGCCACGTTTGGCTGCAGTGTGAACGTAGCCTTAGACTGACCCATCAGCAGGATAGAGCTTACCCCAATGTGTGACCACACAGCAGACCCCTGAAATACACGTCAGCCTACAGGATGATCTTTATCACCACTTTTATGCCTGATCAGCCCTTTTGGTAAGAAATACATAGTTTGCAATAAAAACTACATATTTTTTGCCTTCCAATCGCTACTTTCCACGTTACACCACGCCAATGAATACAAAGTCATCAATTGCAACTTTATGGCATACACCATGCATACTTAGTAAGGACAATATTAGCAGTGGAATCACAAGCCTTATCAGGGTTATGAGGAAACTTAACTATTTTGTGTTTTGTAAGTCAAGAGCAGGGTTGTCCAACCTCAGTCCTGGAGGGCCGGTGTCCTGCAAAGTTTAGTTCCAACCACAATCAGACACACCTGCTCTAGCTATTCAAGCTCTTATAGGCTTTCTGAAAACATCCATGCAGGTGTGTTAAGGCAAGTTGGAGCTAAAATATGCTGGACACCAGCCCTCCAGGACTGAGTTTGGGCACCCCGGGTCTAGAGGTTAATTTCAACAAATTCATATGAGTTCAGTCTTATGACAATGTACGATTTTTTAAAGAAGGCATGACTCCAAATTCCACCCCTAAACCCAATCATTATTGGGGGATGAGCAAATCATACTAAAATGTATGAATGAGATCATAAAAATTCATACAAATAAGCCACTAAATTAAAAAGTTTTGAATTGGCGTGAGATAGCATTGGGGTTACCCATACCCAACAAATCAGTACTGTACTATACTGAACCATAACGCTCAGTGGAAATGAGCCATTATGTAACCACAATTCTCCCAATGTGTGGGAATTGGCCGAGGCAGGTGAATGAGGAGATCAAGAGACATTTATTTGTACTGTATTTACTACATATATACTACAACATTACAACATTATAACTAACAAGGCAAACACAGAGACTTTCTGAACAGTCACACACATTTGTGTCAATCTTCAAAATTATTGACACATGCAAGTTATACCTGTTGTTCCCAAAGGGTTTGAAGAAGAAGAAGAAAAGTTGTGAAGCTCAGCTTCAGCTTATGATGATATAGATTAGGAGTGCCCTGAAAAGTGTAGTTCCAACCCTGCTCCACCCATATACCTGTAGTTTCAAATAAAGCCGCAGTCACACTAGAGTTTGAGCTTGCGAAATTCTGTGGTACGGCGCTGCGAAAAGGGGCGGGATTAAACAAGATGATTAGACATTAAAAAAATCGAGCGATTGCTCCATGTTTTAAATTTCTGTTCAGAGAGGTCATGTTTTGATCCTGGATTGGTCTCACGCAGTCAAGTGATGCGATTTCGCAGGTCAGAGTTCACCAAGCTTGAACTTTGCACTGCAGCAACCTGCGAAACTCGACACATGACCCTGCGTTTCCAGTCTGACGCATTCGCGTGCGTATGAAAGGAAGTCTATGGGGTGTAAAGTCCAGTGTGACCGCGGCTTTAGCATGAAGGACTTAAATAGTTTGATCAGGAATGTTTAATTAGGGTCAAAGCCAAGTTGTGTAGTCCAATGTACCACCTGCTGATGCTAACATATGTTCAGTTGGATCTATGCTCCTTTGCAATTTTCCTAAAGGCATTAGCAATTATTAGATAACGATTATTAATAACCATTCCACTCCAAATAGATTTATCATCATGTAGTATAAGTTTATATTATAAATGAGAAACTAAATGACAGCAGTTTTGCATGTTATAAACATCTATGTTTAAGCAGATATTCATAAAAGAGTAAACACCAGTCTTGTTAGCTACATATGAACATTCGTTTTACTTTCATATCGTATTTTATATCCATTATGATTATTAATGCAATGCATAATATTTTGTATGATGCCAAACATACCACCAAACAATGTTAATTTTTTCCTTCATATTGTCACAGTTGGGCTCAGGAATAAAAAAGAAAAAGAAAAAAAAAGTATTTATTTATAAAAATAAAATAAAAAAAACCACAACAGGCATTGAAACATCAAACCGCAGACAGAACAAGCAGATGTGACAATTCAATACCTAAAGAATAAGCTGAACTTAGGGGTACAAATACACAAGACATGATTAAACAGATTACAAACACGTGTGTGACACAGGTGGAACTACTGAAACTAACGAAAAGGTGGGAAAAAAACTGAACAAAGGAATCACATGACGTAAACAGAAAGCACATGGAACACAGCACACGGGGAATCACATGACACAAATACACAATGACAAAATCTAGAACACCCAAATTGTGACGCATTAAATATGCATTTATTATTCAATAGCTTCACATTCCAGTGTTTATCACTTTGTTGTAGTCTCTTTGGGCAATTCATACTGTAGAATGCAGTAGTCTGCCAAGGTAATGCTTGCTATAGGCTGGCAATAACTTGATTAGTCACACAGTTAGGTATCTAGAAAAAACACTGACTTAGTGTGATGTTTCTATATATAAGATGTGCATATACCATAATGTGCTGTAATCCAATGCTGTTTGGCAAATGCTATTTGGCCATATTGGTGTATTTCTACTACGCAATCTAATGTGATGATTCAAAACAATTTTAATAATTAAATAAAAGACAATTAAAGAGATGGTGGCAGCATTGATAACATGTTTAGGTGCTCCTAAAGGTTTCTATGGTCTCTGTATCCATGTTTGTCCAGTAGATATAATCCATGAACATGTTATGTTTTTTTTTAAAAGGTAACACTTCATTTTTGATGGTCCATTAGAGTATTAGTAGACTGTCTGCTTAATATCTGCTGATACAGATACTTCAACTGACATTTAACTGACTATAAGAAACTTAGCAAGTACATGTCAACTTACACTAACCCTAACCCCAATCTAACAGTCTATGTATAATCTAATGAGAATTAGTTGGCATGTAGATGCAATGTAACAAACGGACCATCAAAATAAAGTGTGACCTTTAAAAATAATCAACCCAGGCTCATTCTGAAAACTTACTGCTATATACATTTTTGGAAAGTGCCAAATACATCCTAGGAGCTATGTTTTTTTGCATTTGTTGTTTTCATGAATCCACCAGAGGCCGCTGTGTATGCTTTTTCAGGTCTCAAATTTATCTCGCGAGTGCCATTTGCACCTGCTGTTCTTGCGTAAATCCACCAGAGGCCGCTGTTGACTGACTGACTCATCAACTGATTGACTGACCAACCCTTCTCTTTCCATAAACCCAACCTATAATGTTTTCAAAAGCACAGACTGACCCGCCAACCCACTTCCCTAAACCCAACCGACAGTTTTAAAAAGCAATCCAGAAAAGGTAAAGCCTTCGCCTGATTTTTACCACGTTTTCAGATTTTACCACATTCTCACCGTTATTTACTTGTTTGTTTTATTTTTTGGCTTCTGTTTTTGTCTTACCCGCTTTCTGGAACTGTCCTTCACCTAACCCCGTCATCGTGGCTCCTCTCTGCGTCTCAAGGCTGCCAATGCACATGGCGTGCTAACTGGACAAACTATTAACAGCAGGAAAGTCATTCATATGGAGGTAAGCAGTCAGCTGGTAAGCGCGACAAGGAACGGTGTCATACCGCCCCGTAGCGTTCCTTTTAAATACAAAATGCAGCAATACATACTGCTGGCTACACAATTCGAGATCTCCAGAAATCTATCTAGGGCTTCATTTTCAGAGTGAACCTATGTTAAAAATAATGCACAGAACAACACTCTCATGCTGCTTTGAGGCCCCGATATATTTCAAATTCAGTTTGTTTCCGTTCTTCGTTTGAGGGCAAAAAGAAGTTAGAAATCACTGAGTGACGGCATCCTGTTTTTGAGCACTTCGACAACCTTGCACTGCAGTAGGCAGGTTGTAAATGTGTTACGATGCCCCTAAACACAACAATAATAGTGGCAGTGAGAAAAGAACAGTTTCATAAACATCTGGCAAACAGCCTTCTCCATGAAAAACACCACTGCGGCAAATATTATTCAGGTTTCTATTTACCTCAGACAGACACTGAATGTAGTGAAAAGATGTGGTGCGATGAGGTGAGCTTCTTGTCTGGTGTGTCTTTAAAATCTCTCCACAAGTGAAACAGGTGCAGATACATCTGTACCAACTCTGCTAGTGTGCTCTCCAGTGTATTCATGCGGCTAGTGTTGTTTTTTGGATGTTGTTCTTTTGTCTGACCCCTGTGGAATGAGAAACAAATCAGGGGGAAGAAATTGTATGTAAAAGCAGGTAGAGATTCAGAACCACACCTACTAATTGCGTAATCGCAATGGGCCAGTGATAGTTTAAAGATGTTTATGAGCCAAAACGAACTGCCCCAAAAGTTTGCTTTGCTGAGCTGTTTCAAAATGGAAAACAAACTCAAAAATAACTTTTTTTTGGGTCAGGATTTATATGAAAAGATGTCATTTCAGTTTGCTCTTCAATTTCTTTTGATCACCAACCTATTGAGAGCTTTGAATGAGTAAGTGACATTTTAAAATAGACAACTTAGAAATATGTAAGGTGTGTTTTTGCGGTAAGTTGTGTTGTCCTTTATTTTGCAGTTTAGTCTTGCCTTCCTGTATCCTGCCTTGTTTGCGCTTAGTTACTAGAAAAGGGATACAGGTCCATTCAGAAGTTAGCGAGAGTTATATATATAGTAACTTTTAAAATACCCATTACATTGTTTCATGAAATCTATCCATACACCAACCCGAAACCTACCTCTCACAGTAACATAAAATAGAATGTATTGTTGTACAGTGTCTTAAAAAAAATGTTTGCCATATTCTACCCAGGCTCATTCTGATTACGTACCCATATATACATTTCTGGAGAGAGCAAAATACATCCCAGGAGCTATGTTTTTTTGCAGTTTTTGTTTACGTGAATCCACCAGAGGCCGCTGTGTATGCTTTTTTAGATCGCAAATTTCTCTCGCAAGTGCCATTCACGCCTGCTGTTCTCACAAATATCCACCTGAGGCCACTGCCGACTGATTGACTGACCAACTGAACGACCCCCCCACCCCACCAACCTCCTTCCCTATATCTAACCAATAGTGTTTTAAAAAGCACAGACTGACCCGCCAACCCCCTTCCCTAAACCCAACCGCAGTGTTTTCAAAATCAATCCAGAAAAAGAAAAGCCCTTACTGCAGCCTGATTTTTACCACGTTTCAGATTTGACCACATTTTCACCTTGTTATTTACTTGTTTGTTTTATTTTTTGCCTTTTGTTTTTGTCTTACCTGCTTTCTGGAACTGTTCATCGGTTGCGATCCGTTGCCCTTTCAAGAGTTCACACTTAGCTGATGATTGATTATAAGCAAGTTTGGCATGCTGTCCCAGGAGAGAGCCCTGAGCTCAAAAGGTCTTTGAGCTCCGGGCTCCCTCCTGTTTGCAGGGCGAGAGAGGAGCTTTATGCTCAGGTAGATCTCGAGAACTCCCCCTTTTTGATAAGAGCTGATGACAGAAAATGATTGCTAATGAGAGATATGCTGCTGGATGAGGGTTTGACTGTAGTGCTAAATTTAGATTGATCAATTAACTTGTAGTGCGTGTTTTTGGAATGTGGGAGGAAACCGGAGAACCTGGGGGAAACCCACACGAGCATGGGAAGAACATGCTAACTTCGCACAGAAACGACAGCCAGCCTGTTAAAGGACTAGAACCGGTGACGGTCTTGCTGTGAGGCAACAGTGTTAATCACTGGGCCACTGTGCCACCCTATGAAGGAAAAGGTGGAGGAGTAAGGGGTGGAAGGGGGGATTCTTCAAATCGAAGATGGCTGTAGTGAGAAACCCTGGCTCTTTATAATGAGTTAGGAATCATCTGATTGGTGTATCATACATAGTTAATGCAGAACCAACCGTGTTCAATCATGATCAAGTGATCCTCTCAAAATTAGTTTATAAAAAAACTTCACTTGTCGCGATCAACTCCACTCCGTGTCTCAAGTCCACCGACATACGTCTCGAGCTACCGGACAAACTGGTAACAGCAGAAAAGCCCTTCATACAGAGGTAACGGCATCATACCGCCCCCAAGCGTTTGTTTTAACGACACAATGTATCCATACGTAGCTCTGGCTACATAATTTGGGTTCTCCAGAAATGTACTGTATATAGGGCTACGTTTCTAGTCTATGTTAGCTATATTGATCTCATGTCGCAGCTGTATCCCTTCTAGGCTGTGTTCCACTCCATTTTTAGACATGCACTCGCCAACTTCTCTTAGCTAGAATTCTAGAAGCTAGAATCACCATCGCCATTTCAAAATGTTATCTACATCATCAAATGATTATGGGATGCTTACATGGAGATTACCTCAATCCCTCAAATTTGACAGAGGGAGCAAGTCGACTTCATGTGTCCACTGCAGCACCTATATATTACAGAATTAAATGCGATTGTAACATCACAACAATGCACCAGGGTTTAAGCCATTCCATTTAAACCCATTCAGATGCTCCGCCAGTAGAGGACACTTGTGTAACGTAATCAATGACACACATCTGAGGGAATAAGACGTAGGGAAATTAGTGAATAAAAGTCATAAAATATCGGACTGGAACGTAGCCCTAGACTTTACCTTTTTTCCTCATCATGTGCACCTTTGTGTGTGTCATGTTCTGATTGGTTTGTTTAGTAATCTCCCAGCAGACACACCACGTCATAAGACATTAACACTAGGTTACCAGCATCTAAGGACAATGTTATTTTGATGTCCAATAACGACGTGAAATGACATTGATTTTAGGTTGTGTTGGACAGTGACCAAAATCCAACGTCGAGCCAACATCTTAAACCAACGTCATATTGACCTCAAATACTTGCATTTTTTTGTCAGGTATGGCAACCAAAATCCAATGTCTGATAGACGTCATAGTGGCAACATCCACACAACATCAAGCTTTAACATCATTAGACGTTGATATTTTTTTGTTTTTAGGTTGCATTGGAAAGTAACCAAAATGCAATATCTGTCTGATGTTGGACATTGATGTTGGCCTGACGTCAGGGTCTGACATCAATGCAATTTTTATTTCCAATCAAAGTGCAACGTCCCACGACGTAGAGGTACAACGTCAATCTGACATCATGCTGACATCCTGTGCCTGCTGGGGTGTCTTGTTCCTCATTGTCTTAGTATTGTCCCTAGTTCTCATTGATTAATTCATGTCATGTGATCTTTAATGTTTAGTATATATATATATATATATATAGCCCTCAATTTTCCTTTGTTTTGTCCTTGGTTTTGGACTAGTGATGGAATGTTTGTATCTTTTTCATGAACCGGAACTTTGCGACTGCTTGTTTCAATGAACCAGTTAAAAAACACAGATCACCGATTAATTTATGCTATAACGTCCCTCTGGAAATTTGTTTATTTTGAGTCAGAGAGGGTATCAGTCATGTTTAAAAGTAAGTAATTGCTTACTGGAGACGCAAACCATTTCGAATGATTCAGTTCAATTTGGTGAACTCGTTCGACCGGTTCACTTAGAAGATCTGGTTAAAAAGAACGATTCGTTCGCAATTAGCCATCACTAATTTGGATTTTATTCATTTCAAATTCAGAGATTTGGAATGACCAATTCTGTTACACGTTTAACTGGGAAGTATCTTTTTTCTCTTCTTTTTTTCAGGAAAAATTGCCTCAAAATCTTGGCTGTTATCTGACCTTTATTGCCATTGTTTGTGCTTCAATAGGCAGCAAATTAATTTAAAATGTTGATGAAAATGAGTTTAGGCCAACTAGGAAGACTTTAAGACATTTGTGTGGCATAAGATTTTTAGTATGAAGGTGACTTCTATGTGTGTAGATGTGGCGGTAACAGGCCTGTGCTTTGCTCTTCAGGCGATGATGTGTTCGATGTTCCTGAGGGTGATGAGATGGAATCATGGCTATCTGAGTGAGATGATTTGACCACAGTGTAATCACTGCTCTCTTCTCGGCGCTGCTGCGATTCTCCAGGGCTTCTCTTGCATTACAGGAGACGACATGCTGCAGTCTGTCGATGGCTCTCAGTCTCTCTGGCTCCTGAACTGATCACGTTCATTATCTCTCATAAGCCTGTTTACGATTATACCAGTGTGCCATGGTTTCTGCTGTGTTACATCTGCATCAGAAAGTGTGTGAATGTGATTAATTATATATTTTTTCTGTGATAAAGTGCTTGACTGGTCTTGTAATTACTGTGGTAATATTCTACAGCAGTGTTTTACAAGCATTTTGTCTTATTTACGCCTACAGACCCTTCAGTGAAGCTCAAGCGTCCATTGATATGAACAATACAGAAATGTCCTCCTTTTAACTCCTACTGAACATCATGAGGTATTGTCATTAATAACACAAAAGTGGTCATAATTACATTTATTTCCTTAAAAAAATACTGTGGGGAGAGAAAATAAAAGATATTTCTTTTGCAGACATGCTTGGACCTACAACATTGTGTCGATTACTGTAAAACACCATCAGTCTGGGCATGTGTGCCTGTCCAATTTTATTAGGAAATCATATTTATTTCTAAACAAAACATGTTATGTGTTTTGGTACATTTAATCTGATACAGAATACTTTATAGTATTGCATCCCTGAATAAATACAGTAGAATTCTGCATCATTTTCTCCATAAAATAGAGCAGGAGAGCCTGAAAGAGACATTTATAAGAAAAAGAAATTCCATCACTAGTCAGGAAACGTTTTGTGTGGGTGTGCAAGCATGTGCGTGTATATCTTTATCAACGTGCCCTTCATGAAGCAGCCATATGTAATACACAGTTGGAATTAGCAATTCAAGTCAGTTCAATTTGTATTCAGAGTGTCTGCGCAGTGCTTTCCATGATTGTTCCATATTGTTTCACTTTTAGAAAGACGGACAGCCATTTAATAAGGTAATGATAAGAGGTTCACTACAATGAATTTTATGCATAGCCTGGCAACAGTATGATAAAAGATACCAATGTTTAATAAATAACGTTTATTAATAATACAAGCAATCAAGAACTGTTCTTCTGCCAAATAATATAGCTCATTAATTTGACGCCTGTTTGCAGTTGGCAAGCATTGTAGTAATTCTTCATGTTATAACATCTTCATCTAAGTGGAGAACAATAGGGTTTATTTAAAGCTATATGGAGAATGATGGTGATGACTATAAGATTGTGTACATTTGTATTAATGTTTGGTTTCACCAATATGCAAAATATCGGTAGCGTAAAGGCCAACTTGTCATGAGTTCTTTACTGACCTGGCATTTTGCCCGGGTTTACTCCTCTTTACAGTCCAGTAAACCTGGAAGGATCCCTGGGTGGCAGCTCATTTCATCAGGCTCACCGTGAAGCATAACTCTTGGCTCTTTTACACTATATGGGTGACAAGGGAAGCCTTAAAAGATGCTTTGACTGAAGAGTTCATACACTGCTGCAGAGGCACATGAAGAAAGCTTGCACTGGCTCAGAAAGATTCTAAACTACTTTAGTCAGTCTTTGTACAGCCCATGTCAAGATATTGTAATGTAATGTGTATTTATATAGCGCATTTATTGTGTATGTACATACACCCAAAGCGCTTTACAATCATGAGGGGGGTCTCTCCACACCACCACCAGTGTGCGGCATCCACCTGGATGATGCGACGGCAGCCACAGGACAATGGCGCCAGTGCGCTCGCCACACACTAGCTATTAGTTGAGTGAAGAGACAGTGATAGAGCCAATTCGGTGGATGTGGATGATTAGGAGGCCATGATGGGTAAGGGCCAATTGAGGGACTTTGGCCAAGACATCGGGGTTACACCCCTACTCTTTACGAGAAGTGCCATGGGATTTTTAATGACCACAGAGAGTCAGGACCTCGGTTTAACATCTCATCCGAAAGACGGTGCCCACTGACAGTGTAGTGTCCCCTTCAATTTTACTGTGGCATTAGGACTCACAGAGACCACAGGTTGAGCACCCCCTGCTGGCCTCTCTAACACCACTTCCAACAGCAACCTAGATTTCCCATGTAGTCTCCCATCCAGGTACTGACCAGGCTTATCCCTGCTTAGCTTCAGTGAGTAACCGGTTTTGGGCTGCAGGATGATATGGCTGTGCCTGTATTGCTAGGCTGGTTCACAAACTAAATCAACAACAAACCAGCAAAACAGATTCAATTTCCCATCATCTCACTGCACTCTTGATTATACGCCTGCTAATCACAGGCACTTTCATACACCCGGCACAATAAGGTGCAAGACGTGTTTGGTGTGATTTGTTGCTATTTTCAGACCAGCGCAACAGTAATTTTTATGTTGTGCACCACGTTGTTTAAATACCAAATCCATTTGCGTCATTTTGTGAATTCATGGGTGTGCTAGTCTATAAAGGAGGTGTGTTAAGGTGCATTGTTGGCACGTTGCTTTTTTGAGGAACTAAAAGAGACCACGCCATTGACCACTTTAAAGAGCCCCTATTATGCATTAAAAATGTCATATTTTGGTTTTGGGGGTCTCCAATGACAATCTGATATGCATGCAAGGTCAAAAAACACTTTCATTGTCTTATAATATGCTTTTATTTTTACCTAATTATCCCAATGACTCCCATATGATTCATTTAGCGATTCATTTGTTCCCAAACCCCTCCTTAGCACAATGCTAATCTGCGCTGATTGGTCCAATGACCCAGCCTATTGCGATTGGTCGAACCATGCAGTTTAACACCAGCATATTGCTCTTTTCTTAACCATGACACACATCCAGTATTATTCGACACAGTGGCAAAAGCCGAACCATTTTGAACCATCTTGACCGCCGCACATGTGTAGGAACAGCTGACAGTGGCCATAGCAACGACAAAGGCAGTGGATTGCGAGCTCACAAACACATTTAAACAAAGTGGCACGTGCCGAATTTTCAACATAGTTTTAGACACGATATGAGAATGTAAAGAGTTAACCAGATACAGTACAAGCCGTGTGGAGCGGTTACAAGCAGTGTTGGGGAGTAACGGAATACATGTACCGGCGGTACGTATTTAGAATACTATTTTGAGTAACTGTATTCCGTTACAGTTACTATTTTTAAACAGGGTATTTAGAATACAGTTACTTTCCTAATACCATTGGAATACTTCAGGCGATGCGTGTCTGGCCCATAATAATATTACTAAATTGCCGCCGAAACCATAGAAACAGAAGCTACACTCCCGACTGCAATCACCAGCGTTAACTCAGTGAGACTCACGCAAATGACCCTGTTCTCACGCTCTCACGCCACATCTCCATTTTCTCACGCAACAGACAGGACGATCGCAAACAACGAACAACCGGACAACAACCATGATTTTCAAATAAACTGCTTTTTTTGCCGTCATTGTTCGTGAATTCGCTGCTTGATGTTTCGTTTGCGCTTTCAGAGGTTTCATTTACGCTTCTTAAATTTACGTTCGCTTTTCTGACACAAATGTGGGCGGGACACCTTAGCCAAAGTTGGCAGCCCTGGTTAACTTGAGTGTACAAATATGAAGGATTCAGACCAGGAGCTCGAGGGGTTGGAGCCGCAACCGAAGCAACTTTCTAGCAGCAGTAAAGGAAAAAATGCATTCACGTCTTGGAAGTTCAAGCATTTTTTCTCTTTAAAGAATGAGAGGGGTGAGCGAAACCTGACAGTGCAGTGCAATCTCTTTTTCTGTGCAGACTGTGAAATACAAAGGGTAAGCAAAATGCATATTATATACATATACTGTATATTGGAGACAGTAATGCTGTCTACGTTCAAGCACTTTTTATCTTTATTATAGAAACAGAAATTTAATTTGTTGACACTTTGATAAATAAACATTATTTAATAAACATAATTATATTGTTTTATTTATTTATCAGTCAATAATGGGCATTAGAGGCTCTCTGTTTTCCTGCAGAAATTGCTACCAACGCATAGTGTGACATTTAATAGACTTGAAGGCTGTTTTTAAGGGCAAGTATTCCAAGTATTTAGAATACAGTACCAGGATTAAGCAAAGTAACGGAATACGTTACAAAATACATTTTAAAGCAGGTATTCTGTATTCTGTAACTAAATACATTTACAAAGTATTCTCCCCAACACTGGTTACAAGTAACAAAACACTAACACAATTAAATACATAATTTGCAAGCTAGAGAAAACAAGGAGGCAACCATTTTAATCACACTTAAGTTACTTACACTTGTGAAATGAAGGAAGGAACTGATCCATGAACTGTGTACTGTAAAGTTCCTGTCAAGCTCTGCCAAAGTTCCATACATCAATAGTCTTTTCTGATCCTTCCTTTAACAAACGGCCGACAAATCCTCCATTGTAAGTGTGTAGATTGCTAAAGCACTCGTCAGAAAATTGACGGGAACACAGCACAAGGCTGGGGCTATAATGCTGAGGTAATTTTGCAAAAATAAACTTCAACCACTGACTCTTCACAGCCTCATATTTGGGTAGCGTCTTCGTAACATAATTTAACCAGGATCTGCTACAGTGTTTGTCTTCTTTTTTTTTCTACAGTGTTGGTGAGTGGGGTCGGGGGTTTAAATTTTTCCAGGGTCTGCGTGTGCAACAAATGGGCAGGGCTATGTCCAGGCAATACCATACTGCCTCTATAATACTGTATTCACCATCATGGACCACGCCACACTTTGAGCTAGATTTTACTGTAGGGATGAAGAGGGATAGTAAGAGAACAGTGGGATGAAGGGGAAGGGGAGTAAGAGGATGACTCGTGAATAGGTGGGTAGGTTGATCGGGCGTCCTACTATGCCCAGAGACTCAGAGTGGGGGTACTGTCTCTGTAATATTTTGGCAGAGTGGTTGGACCCCCCGATTCAACCTACAGTACATGTAGGATTGAAGAGGGTTATAGGATTATGAAAAGGAAGCAAGGAAATAGGGGGAGGGAGGGTGGGTTCAAAAGAACGAGAAGAACAGTGCTAGAGGGATGGTCTTCCTTAAATAAGTTTAAGGGAGTAGGTGATTGGTTAAGGAGACAAAGTGAGGCGTGGTTCCTCCGCTGAACCTTTATTAACAAGTTAACTCCAATTAAGGTCTAGACTCTGTGGAGGCCATTTCATGACTATCATCAATATCTATAAATATCATATAATTTTAAAATCAATAAAATGATCTAAAAATAACTTTACTGTTTAGGTAAAGAGTGAGATATTATTATACTATATTATAAATACATATAAATAATTATATTATAATGACAAATCTAAAGGTGGCCAAAGACTTTTGCACAGTACTGTATTTACACGAGTTAATCTTTCTTTTGGGCTTAACAGGTCTATTTCACCTTCAATTAAAAATAATAACCAATGCAGTAAGTTCATTCGTAATCATGATTTTTAGAAATACTTATTACAAATACCTACAAAAGGTAGGGATGTCCAGATTCGATCACGTGATCGGAAATCGGGCCCAATTATGCGGTTTCAAACTCGATCAGAATCGGACGTTACCTCCCGATTAGGACTCGAATATATATGTATATACAGTTGAAGTCAGAATTATTAGCCCCCTTTGATTTTTTTTTCTTTTTTAAATATTTCCCAAATGATGTTTAGCAGAGCAAGGAAATTTTCACAGTATGTCTGATAATATTTTTTCTTCTGGAGAAAGTTTTATTTGTTTTATTTTGGCTAGAATAAAAGCAGTTTTAATTTTTTTTTTTTTAATTTTAAGGTCAAAATTATTAGCCCCTTTAAGCTATATTTTCTTTCGATAGTCTACAGAACAAACCATCGTTATACAATAAGTTGTCTAATTACCCTAACCTGCCTAGTAAACCTAATTAACCTAGTTAAGCCTTTAAATGTCACTTAAAGCTGTATAGAAGTGTCTTGAAAAATATCTAGTCAAATATTATTTACTGTCATCATGGCAAAGATAAAATAAATCAGTTATTAGAAATGAGTTATTAAAACTATTATGTTTAGAAATGTGTTAAAAAAAATCTTCTCTCCGTTAAACATAAAATGGGGAAAAAAATAAACAGGAGGGCTAATAATTCAGGGGGGCTAATAATTCTGACTTCAACTGTATATAATCTCATTATTTTTTTAACACAGCTATAGTTATGCGGTGGCACAGAGTTAGACCTCTTTCTTGACTTCACACAGCAACAGCAACGCATGCAGCATGACATCACTTTGTTGCAAAGACGCTGTTGGTTAAATCTTGTCAAAGTAGAACATGGAAGCAGCTTGAAGCAGAAAGCGCGAGTATGTCTGCGGTCTGGAGGTATTATAAAGTTGATTATAAACATTGCCATTGCCAACATTGTGAGATATGTAAACTTGGCATTGCAAGAGGTTTAAAGGAAAAGGCTACATTTAACACAACAAACCTGATAAGACACCTTAAAAACAAACGTAGAACCTCGATTTGAAATGCCGTCTTGCCACTATTTCACAGAGCAAGGTATGCCAGACCTTAATAAGATGATGTCTGACAAACTGCATGTCCTGTTTTAAGATGTATCCCATGTTTCGTTCACCACAAACATATGGAGTTTGTCTCTACTAAGCATTTATGTATTATAGAAATCGGATCGGATCGGATGTCGGTATCGGACTCGAGGGTAAAAAAAATCTGATCGGGACATTCCTACCAAAAGGGGAAAAATACAATATATATGTAAAATCCAGCCTGATCTCACGAGGAAACGTAAGTATTTTACGTTTTGTCAGTTTAGTGGCTAATTTGTACGAATTTCTACGAGTTCAGTCGTATGAAAATGTACGATTTTATAAAGGAGGCGTGGCACCTAACCACACCCCTAACCCCAACCGTCATTGGGTGATGAGCAAATCGTACTAATTTGTACAAATTAGATCATACGAATTCATACGAATTAGCCACTAAATCAAAAAGTTACGAATTGCCGTGAGATTGCGTTGGAAAAATCAATTACTGGAAGCACCATCATTTTACAATTTCAGTGACATTACTAGATTTAACGTTAACGAAGACTTAACGAATGTCTTAAAATCATGAAGCTGATAAGTTCATGAAGCTGACATATTTAATTTCATACATGTATTTAAAATAATGCACATTTCTTGAAGGTAAGAGTGCATTTAACAGTGCCTTCTTTCCATGTAACTTTTATTACTTTTGATATATGCTGAAAGTGTGCTGACAAACACCTTAGTGTTGTTGGTTTCCATGGCATGTATTTCAGCAGCATGCATACAGAATTAATCACATGCAAGTGATGCAAGGAGAAGTAAGTTTGTGTTGGAGTATAAGTTGGGTAAGCCTAGTGGCAGTGCATAGAGTTCTCCATGCCTGCTTGTTCCAAAGCCTAATGGGACATTAAGGTTGTGTACAGATTAGAGAAAGGTCAATGCAGTCTCCATCCCTGATTGTTATCTTTTGCCTCGCATGGACAACTGCATTGATAATATTGGCGCAGCTTGCTTTGCTAGTAAACTCAATTTGCTAAAAGGCAATTGGCAAGTCCTGTTAACTCATGAGCTCCCTGATATTTCTGCTTTTGTAACCCTGATACATTTTCATAATACAGTGTCATGCACCTGCCACATTCCAGCATTTGGCAATTTTATCTTCAGTACCAAAGTATAGTTCATACTTACTGTAGATGATCTACAGTTCATCACACTGAACGTATGTCCTTGTTAAAAACTATGAGAAAGCATAACTTGTAAAGAAAAAAAATATTTTATTGGCCTATTAATAACCGATTATTTTTTTTTTTTATTAATTATTGGGCAAAATGTGAATGTTTAAAACCCCTTGATCAGTTATTTTGGCAAACAAATGGGATGAGGACAAGTAAATCCAATGTAATCTAAGGTAACTTTTATTGTTTACCAGTACCAGTTCCTATAAAATCAGAGTTATGTAGTTACATACACATATCATTTCTGCCATAGTTCTCTTGATCAGTTTGCTTGTCAACTTGCATTTGAGAGCCAGGTCTGTTATTCTTCAGGATGTTAACATGGGATAGACCACCCTCTGTCTTATTTCTATCTTAAAGGGTCACAAAACACATTTTTTGAGCTGTTGACAGTCATATCTGTGTCCCACGCTGCTATAAACACTATTAGGACACATATATTGCACTAAAAAGTGAAAATTGGTTGTTTTTGCGTTATTTTGAGCAAATTCGTTCTTACGGTTTGAAACAAATTTTTGAAGCTGCGTCACGGCGATTAGATACTTGCGTGTAATTCAGCGTGGAGAGTGGCTGTCTGTACCTGTGAGTACATCGTGACGTCTCTGAGGGTGCGGCATTAATTCATGAGAAAGACTTTGTTCAAACCAATCAGCGCGCTCTATTGTGTATGACGTGGAAGTTCATTAATATGCATGATAGCTTCTGAGACTGTTTACCTGTTACAGTGTTCAGACGACAGAGAGACGCTACATTGTGTTGCCAAAACAAGTGAAAGAACAAGAATTTGGAGACATGGGTCATCAGTGTTGCATTTATTAGTGTGCTGCGTTTATTAATGTGCTGCCACGAAGGTTTTGTTTTCATTTTCCCGCTGTGAGAGCACTGCTGGACTCACATGTGAATTACAGTGCACGCAACAGAAATGCGTTTGTAAGGAACATTTTTTACCCGAGAGCTTTTCGCGTCTGGAAATGATGAAATCCGGAGTTGCCGCTCGTCTCCTTTTAAAAAAAGACACAGTTCCAGTGTGATTGTCCTGTCGCTACAGATTTGGTAAGTGAGTGTGAGAGCAGTCCCCTTCGTTTGTTCATTCAGATGGCAAAGTTACTTCATATCGTCAGCAGTACTCTTTCAGTTTTTAAAGACATACCATAGTCAAAATGATTTAGTTACTAAGTTTACAGTTTGTTAATATCACTGCAATATTATAGTACAATATTATAGACTGAAAGATCCGCTGTAAATGCTGCTCTCCGAGTGTAAAGATGTAAACACCACAATCAAACTTTTACTGTCGTGCAGGTTTTTCGCCGCATTTTGTGACAGGATAGTCTACACACACGCGACTTTCTGACGCTACCTACCGAGTGCATCTAGGTTACCGAGAAATGCAGAGGATTTTTTTCTCCCATTCACCGTGCGGTATCAAACATTACATTAAAACTCTTCCAGCAGTTCCGCACTTTCAATATCTCGTTTGTCACAACATGCAGGAAATGTTCCTGAATAAAAAGTGAAAGTGCCAAACTGCAGTTAAAGTCGACAAATTAATAATTTGGCAAGTAATTCGATTACTGATGTACATGTAAACACAGTCACTGTCTTTCTCCCCTTCGTCTGCTGCAGAAAACGGAAAACCCCATATTTGCAAATCCTTCTCTCTTTCCCTCCCCTGACACTCCCACCTAAACAGAGCTAAACATGCTCACTTTCCTGACTTTTTCCAAACTAGAGAGGTGAAAACACCCTGCTGAGACAGGGGGGGGGGGGGGGGGGGGGGGGGTTTCGTGGCCCTTTAAGTTAGAATTTAGTGGGCATTAAGTAAACTACTCAACTTTTGTGTCTTTTTTACTTTCGATATTTTGAAGTTTAAGCTATGTAAGCTTCCCAGCTACTATCTACACTATGGAAGCTGATGGTCTCCTGTAGTAAAATAAAAATTAATAATGTCTTCCGTGATAACCTGAACCCTTGTGAACAAAACCAGGCAAGTGGGCTTGACATTCCACCTTAAGAAACACTCTTCTTTCTATAAAAAAAAAACTCCTAACTTTAACACTTAATTCTCTGAGCACTAACAGTTCCGTTGTATAATTAGTAGTTCTGTGTGTATTGCCTCTTCTTGCTTAGTAAGTTGAATATTCTATTTGTGTGTGTGTGTGTGTGTGAATCTTTATTTTTGGCCAAGGGTGTTATTGCATACCATAGCATGTGTTTTATTATTTTTGATTAGTTGTAGTCAATTTTGTTTTGAATAATAAAAACTCTATGCAAAAGACGTCATCACTTGCTGATAGGACACCTTGGGGACGTATAAACAAGTTGTTGAGGCTGTTAAGCAAGCAGCAGCAACTCACACCTCATGGAGGGAGATATAAAAACAGATCTAGGTGTGCAAATTGTAACTGAAGTGTCTCTAGGCCTCAGGCCTGATGCATCTGCGTAATAGCAAACTGTGTCTGGTGGCTTTTCAGTCACGAGCTTGTGTAGTGCATACTGTCTAAGGCCCCGTTTACACTAGTACGTTTTAGTTTTAAAACGGCGTTTTAGAATGAAAACGATCCGCGTCCACACTAGCGTTTCACCCAGCGTTTCTGAACAGCTCTCCATCTACATTAAAACGGTGAAAACGCACATCACGTGACCACACACACACTCTCTGGCATGCACTGCAGCGTGCTTTGAGCACACACGCACCCATATGAGAGCTGTGCATGTCGGACTGTTCATCACGGATCTACCGCTGGATCTATTCTCACTATATTTGTTAAACGTGATATTTAATTCATCTTGTTGTCTATATCTGACGACATATTCCCCGACTTTGGTCTTTTGAATCTATTACTTGTTCTCAGGTAACGTGTTTTGGCTGAGCGCAAATATAAGTTAGGTTAATATCTAATGTAACCGCAGACACTGATTCTGCACATCTGACTGATTGTTTGCTTTTACAGTATTTTCTCTATTGTATAAAACTTATTGTACGTTATACTTTTATAATGGCCATTATTGATCATTAAAACGGATATTCAGTGAAAGAGAGAGTATGTTTCGTATTTTCAATGAAAATGAAAGGAGGCAGTAATATTATAAGCTCCGTTTTGTTATATGCTTTAAGATGACGCTCATATCATGCAGCTACACGAAGCCTCAACATTTTTGATGTCTGTTGTTGCTAATATCAAAGTGAAAATAGGCATCTCCTCACATCATGTTTTCATTTTATTGTCAAGATAGTGAAACAGCATAGCCAGGGTGATGTGAATGACTTTATAAAGTACACACTTGGGAGTTTGTTTTCCTTATCAAACTTGCAAAGTCTGAACTTACACGGAGAGGATGTAAGACTGAACTGTGTGTAGGCTCCTTAATATTGAGGAAAAGCCCCAATCAGAGAGGCGAATGTCTGCAGCCCCGCCTCCGTTTTCAGATGTCTCCGTTTTCCCTCATCCACACTGAGACAGAGCAGCAGCGTTTTAGAATGAAAACGGCCTCTTCAGCGTTTTCAAAACGCTCTGTTTTCGGGGCTCAAAAACTCCGGCGTAGTGTGGACGGATGGCATAACCATAGCAAAACTTATGCATTTTAACACTAAAACGTATTAGTGTAAACAGGGCCTAACAGAGAAACTGACAGATTAAAGGCTGATTTACTTAATGAGTTCTAATGTTCGCTTGGGTGTGTGCTGTGAATGGGATGTCATCACAGCTTTAGCAGAAGTTTGCAACATTATATTGGTTGTCTGTGTGCACAACATTATTTGTAACTTTGCTGATGTTGCATAACTTAAAAGTGCATCTAACAACACCTTTAGAAATCTAAAAGGACAAAGCTTTTGAGAAAAAATGGGTAACACTTTATAATATCTACACACTATGAATCATTTAATAAGCATTAGCAAATAGTGAATTCATTATTTGTTAAGCATTAACTCTACATTAATAAACGTTAGTAAGCAGTTTATAACTAGCTACAAATGCTGTATTCTTGACTTACAAAAACATTTATAATATGCTTAATTATTGTACTTTCATAATTTGTGAGTGATTTATTTTTCATTACTAAATTGCATTATTTACAAACCAGTTGTATCTAAGAGTAGTTAGTGGTTTTTAAGATCATTCAGAATGAGTTAGTAAATGATTAATAAACTATTGAAATCAATATGCGGGCAACGCAGTGGCGCAGTAGGTAGTGCTGTTGCCTCACACCAAGAACGTCGCTGGGTCGCAGGTTCGGACCTCGGCTGGGCTGGGTCAGTTGGCGTTTCTGTGTGGAGTTTGCATGTTCTCCCTGCGTTCGCGTGGGTTTCCTCCGGGTGCTCCGGTTTCCCCCACAGTCCAAAGACATGCAGTACAGGTGAATTGGGTAAGCTAAATTGTCCATAGTGTATGAGTGTGAATGTGTGTGTGGAAGTTCCCAGAGATGGGTTGCGGCTGGAAGGGCATCCGCTGTGTAAAAATCGTGCTGGATAAGTTGGCGGTTCATTCCGCTGTGGCGACCCCGCAAGGGACAAAGCTGACAAGAAAATAAATGAATGAATGAAATCAATATTTAAATATCTTATTATTCAGGCATATAGTAATGGTTACTATGTATGTTATTAAATAAAATAGAATTGCAGCCTTCCTAATTCGATTTCTGTTTAGTTCGGTTATGACTTTACTCAGATTAAGATCATCAAAAATGGCTGTTTACACGGTAGACTCTTAATCGGAGTATTGTCTTAACGTATAATGTCATAGATAATTTCGCCAGTTTTATGTTATGGAACGTGCACATTTCATTTCCTGTTTTTAAATCGCTCAAGTGTTTGCAAAATGATTTAAAAAATAAAAGTTTTAAATCACAAATTACAATTACATATTATTTGGCTAGGTCAGTTGGATTGAAGAGGTGTACAATCTTCTGACAATGTAGCCCTATATACATTTTTGGAGAGCGCCAAATATGTCCCAAAAGGTACGTTTTTATTTTTTGTTGCAATTTTTTTTTCACGAATTCACCAGAGGCTGCTGAGTATGCTTTTTAAGATCTCAAATGTCCCCGCGAGTGCCATTTGCACCTGCTCTTTTCACGTAAATTCCACAGGACAGGTCACTGTCAACTGACTGACTGATCGACCGACCAATACCCCCACCCACCCACCCCTTCCATAAACCCAACCGATAGTGTTTTAAAAAGCACCGATTGATCAGTGCCCACCCACTTCCCTAAACCCAACCAACAGTGTTTTCAAAAGCAATCCAGAAGTTTGCTGGTTTGAGAAAACCCCCCAAACCCACTCAGAACTGCTCTTTACATCACCATTAACACCTCCACCACCCCCATACCTGCACTTCAGTTCAGTGAAGATGATGGGCGCCAGGTCTTCCGGAAACAGAAGAGGAAAAAAGCACCAGGCCCAGATTTTATAACACCAGCCTGTTTAAAATCCTGTGCTGACCAATCTTCACCCTGATCTTCAACAGATCACTGGAGCTGTGTGAAGTGCCCTCCTGCTTCTAATGCTCCATCATCATTCCCATACCAAAGAAACCCAAACTCACAGGACTAAATGACTACAGACCGGTGGCGCTGACATCTGTGGTCATTAAGTCTTTTGAAAAATTGGTGCTGGCCCACCTGAAGGACATCACAGAACCCTCACTGGACTCTCTTCAGTTTGCCTACAGAGCAAACAGGTCTGTGGATGATGCAGTCAATATGGGACTGCATTATGTTCTGCAACACCCAGACAGACCAGGGACCTATGTGAGGATCTTGTTTGTTGATTTCAGCTCGGCTTTTAAAACTATCATCCCAAAACTTCTCCTGTCCAAATTAACTCTGCTCTCTGTGCCCACCTCTGTCTGTCAGTGGATCAACAGCTTCCTAACGGACAGGCAGCAGCTGGTGAAGCTGGGAAAATTCTCATCCAGTACCCGCACAATCAGCACTGGCGCCCCCCCAGGGGTGTGTCCTCTCCCCATTGCTCTTCTCCCTGTACACGAATGACTGCACTTCAAAAGACTCCTCTGTCAAGCTCCTGAAATTTGCAGACGCACCACATTTATCGGCCTCATTCAGGACGGTGACGAGTCTGCTTACAGACAGGAGGTTAAGGAGCTGGGTGTCTGGTGAAGTCAAAACAACCTGGAGCTCAACATGCTCAAAACAGTGGAGATGATAGTGGACTTCAGGAGAACCCCCCCACTGAGCATCATGAACAGCATTGTGGCAGCAGTGGAGTCGTTCCTGGGCACCACCATCTCTCAGGACCTGAAGTGGGACACTCACATTGACTCCATTGTCAAAAAAGCAAAGAGGCTGTATTTTCTTTGTCAGCTGAGGAAGTTCAACGTCCCAAAGGAGTTCTACACCTCCATCATCGAATCAGTCATCTGCACATCAATAACTGTTTGGTTTAGCTCAGCTACCAAATCCGACCTCTGAGGACTACGTTGAATAGTTCAGACTGCTGAGCGAATCATTGGTACAACCCTCCCTACTCTCCAAGAACTGTACTTATCCAGAGCGAGCAGAAGGGCTGCCAAAATCACTGGACCGCTCACACCCAGCACACTGCCTGTTTGAACTTTTACCTTCTGGTCGACGCTACAGAGCACTGCGCACCAGAACAGCCCGACACAGAAACAGTTTCTTCCCTCAGGCAATCCATCTCATGAACACTTGATGATAATAATTGTGGAACCAACATCACTACCTGCTATACACTTTTTTTTTACACATATACACTTATTTGACAACACACTTTACATGCCAAGTTGCACATAACAGCTGCACATATTATGTTGTATATAGTAATATAGCTGTACATACACTTGTCAATTTGTATATTTGCATTCATTCATTCATTCATTTTCTTGTCGGCTTTGTCCCTTGCGGGGTCGCCACAGCGGAATGAACCGCCAACTTATTCAGCACGATTTTTACGCAGCGGATGCCCTTCCAGCCGCAACCCATCTCTGGGAACGTCCACACACACATTCACACTCATACACTATGGACAATTTAGCTTACCCAATTCACCTGTACTGCATGTCTTTGGACTGTGGGGGAAACCGGAGCACCCGGAGGAAATCCACGCGAACCCAGGGAGAACATGCAAACTCCACACAGAAACGCCAACTGACCCAGCCCAGCCGAGGTTCGAACCTGCGACCCAGCGACGTTCTTGCTGTGAGGCAACAGCACTACCTACTGCGCCACTGGGTTGCCCTGTATATTTGCATTCACTTTTTAAAATATATTTATTATCTGTTTTTTAGTCCTGTCTCTGTAATTCTGTTGCACTGTAGAAGCTCTTTCACAAAAACAAACTCCTCGTACGTGTGAACATGCCTGGCAATAAAGCTCTTTCTGATTCTGAAAACGAAAAGCCCCCTGATTTTTACCACATTTTCAGATTTTACCACATTCTCACCGTGTTATTTACTATTAATTATATATATATATATATATATATATATATATATATATATATATATATATATACTGTATATATATATACTATATATATATATATATATATATATATATATATATATATATATATATATATACTGTATATATATATACTATATATATATATATATATATATATATATATATATATATATATACAGTATATATTTATATACTGTATATGTATGTATGTCTTACCTGCTTTCTAGAACCCTTCTTCTCCAGACTTGTTCCCCGCGATCAATTCCTCTCTGCATCTCAAGTTCGCTGACGTATGTTGCAAGCCACTGGACAAACTGGTAACAGCGGGAAAGCAGTCCATACGCAGGTAAGTGGTCAGCTGCTAGTGCAAAAAGTATCGGCATCATACCGCCCCATAACGTTCATTTTAAAGACAAAATGCAGCCATACATACAGTTGAAGTCAGAATTATTAGCCCCCTTTGAATTTTTTATCCTTTTTTTAATATTTCCCAAATGATGTTTAACAGAGCAAAGAAATTTTCACGGTATGTCTGATAATATATTTTCTTCTGGAGAAAGTTTTATTTGTTTTATTTCGGCTAGAATAAAAGCAGTTTAAAATTTTTTAAAAAACATTTTAAGGTCAAAATTATTAGCCCCTTTAAGCTATATTTTCTTTCGATAGTCTACAGAACAAACCATCATTATACAATAACTTGCCTCATTACCCTAACCTGCCTAGTTAACCTAATTAACCTAGTTAACCCTTTAAATGTCACTTTAAGCTGTATAGAAGTGTCTTTAAAAATATCTAGTAAAATAATATTTATTGTCATCATGGCAAAGATAAAATAAATCAGTTATTAGAAATGAGTTATTAAAACTATTATGTTTAGAAATGTGTTGCAAAAATTTAAACAGAAATTGGGGAAAAAAATAAACGGGGGCTAATAATTCTGACTTCAACTGTACTTCTGGCTACATTAATTCTGATCTCCAGAAATGTATATAGGGCTACATTTTCAGAATGAGCCTATGTTGGTTTACACGAAGACTTTTCAGTCTGAGCCATCAATTAAAATAGTAATGGATTTAGATGCATATGTAAACACAACACATCTTAGTCAACACATCAATTTAAGTGTATTTCTTTAAATAAAGGCCCAATGTGTACTCTCTGTTTAGATTAACAACTAATATCTAGCTCCTGCTAAGACGAACAGCTTTCATCAACAAAATATCCTACACAGACATTTCCTTACTGCAAAAAATCTTGCTTAAAAGTTGCTCAGCAGATTTATTAAAGGTTGAGACTTTCTTGTCAACTGAGGAAAAATGATTTTCAAAAGGATTTGAGATATGACAGAATAAGCAATTTAGTTTAGTCACAATGTGCCACTCACTTTCAGCATAGCAGTGGAGTGAAACAACACTGTTTGGGTTGGTCTTGATGTGTTAGACATGCCACTGGTTATTTTTTTCTGTAAAGGTGCCACTTTTTTCAGTCTTGAAACTACTTAACACAAACACTAGCATTAGCTCTGTGGATAGAGTGGCACTGGCTCTGTTATACATGTGACAGGACGCATGCTGCTTTGAAGTGTAATAATACGGTCTTTTGCAGAAAAGGACTTTCTTACTGTTTTTAACCCTGCTGTACTCTTAACACATGGCCATCCGATACCAACCCACACAAATGGCACCAGTGTGAACACAGATATTCCTCCTCTTCCGGAAGGTCCCTAAGTTCCTTACATATATTTTACGCCTACAAATTAGATACAGTATCCCATTATATTACCATTATAATACAGTAATGTTTAGTTTACATATACATCATTATGTGCTGATACAGTAAAGCGTTTCTGAAATTTGAATTGAATTTGGATAATTCATTCAAACTGATGTGGTTACATGTGACATTTTTATTCAGATTGTACTACTAGTTCAATTAAAAGCAGATTACAGTATTTGAGTCCATGTAACAACCAACGCCTTTAGAAAATCCATCAACCACTCAGGTTCAGACTGGATCCAGTATAAATTAGCTATGATGGCAGTGCTAGTAGAGGTGAAAAACAGCTCTGGCTTACAGCCCAATCACCTCACTTGCAAGGATACAGAGTCAGGATTGACCTCTTTCCACTAGGAATTATCGATCGGGTTTTTAGTATCACCCTCGGGTCACTGTGACAGGTATGGCAGCCGCCTGAGGTGATGTGATGTATGTACGTGCGTGAAATCCTTCAGTGTGAAGGAATGGCTATCTGGACTTGACCCTCCTGAGTTGAAGGTCTTGAACCGAGCTTATAAGAGGAAGACGGTGATTGACACAATCTGTCTCTGCTTTAAACTAGCTCAGCAAGAATTACATTTGTGGAGTTGTGCAGCATCTGTGGTTGGAATATTCTTGTTTCTTCACAGTTTCAGGTCTTATTACTTTATATTTCACACTTTCTATTTTGTCCAATTCATTCTTCACTTTCCTTCCATTTGCTGTTTCCTGTTTACCCCTCTATTTTTTCTCCCTCTCTCTCTCTCTTTTGGACCAGTGTTTTTTTTTTTTTTTTGAGCATATGTTGAGTTATGAATGCCAAGCTTTCAGACTTGTTAGATTGCAGCCGGTAAAGGCACGGCCGTGACCCTCCAGCGATTCCTTAAATCAGAGCCCAGCGCCTGATGGAAGTTCATAATGTTAGATCATCCTCTTCTGTAGGGACACATTGATTTACGGTCTGTGGCTGTACAATGACATCCTAGACCCGGTCACCATTTCTCTCTGTCTCGCTTCCTTTCTTCTTCATTCTTACATGGAAGAAGACATACAAGACATTTAAAAAAAAGCACTAAATTGAACATTCCTTACTTCATCCATTCATTTCTTCATTCATTTCTTCCTTCGGTCCTTCCATCCTTCTTCCTTCCCTTCCTTCCTTAATCCATTCATTCCTTCCTTCATTCCTTAATTTATTTATTCCTTCATTACCTTCTTCACCCATTCATTCCATTATCCCTTCCTTTCATCATCCATTCATTCCTTCCTTTATCCATTATTTTCTTCCTTCCTTCACCCATTAATTCCTCCCTTCATTCCTTTCTTCACTCCTTCACTCCTTCCTTCATTTATTAATTCCTTCCTTCATCCATTATTTTCTTCCTTCACTTTTTCATTCCTTCCTTCCACCATACATTCCTCCCTTCCTTCACTCCTTTCTTCTTTCATTCTTTCTTCATTCCTTTCTTACTTTATTTAATCCTTCCTTCATCCGTGAATTTCTTCATTCATTCATGCCTTCTTTTCTTCCTTCACCTATTCATTCCTTCCTTCCTGCCTTCCACCCTTCCTTCATCAATTCATACCTTCCTTCATTCCTTCCTTCACTCCTTTCTTCCTTCCTTTATTCATTCACCCATTAATTCCTTCCTTTCTTCACTCCTTCCTTGCTTCCTTCCTTCCTTCATCCATTCATACCTTCCTTCATCCCTTCCTTCACTCCTTTCTTCCTTCCTTCATTCCTTCACCCATTAATTCCTTTCTTCACTCCTTCCTTCCTTCTTTTCTTCATCCATTCATACCTTCCTTCACCCCATTCTTCATCCCTTCCTTTACTCATTTTTTCCTTCCTTACTTCCTTGATTCATTCTCCCATTAATTCATTCCTTCCTTCATCCATTATTCCTTCTTTCCTTCCTTCATCCATTCATTCCTTTCTTCATTCCTTAATTAATTTATTCCTTAATTCCTTTCTTCACCCATTCATTCCATTATTCCTTCCTTCATTCCTGTTTTCATTCATTCCATCACTCATTCCTTTCTTCATCCATTCCTTCCTTCAATCCTTCCTTCACCCATCCATCCCTTCCTTCACTCTTTTCTTCCTTCATTCATTCATTCATTCACTCATTTCTTCCTTCCATCATCCATTCATTCCATTTTTCTTCATTCCTTCCTTCCCCAATAATTTGTTCCTTCTTTTCCCTCAATCCTTCCTTCCCTCACCAATTCATTCTTTCCTTCACTACTTAATGCATTTCATCCTTCATCCCTTCATTATTTCCTTCACTCATTTCTTCCTACATTCATTCCTTCCTTCACCTCTCTCTTTCTTCCTTCCTTCATCCATTCATTCCTTTCTTCCTTCCTTAATTAATTTATTCCTTAATTCTTTTCTTCACCCATTCATTCCATTATTCCTTCCTTCATTCTTTTTTTCATTCATTCCATCACTCATTCCTTTCTTCATCCATTCCTTCCTTCAGTCCTTCCTTCACCCATCCATCCCTTCCTTCACTCTTTTCTTCCATCATTCATTCATTCATTCATTCATTCATTCATTCATTCATTCATTCATTCATTCATTCACTCATTTCTTCCTTCCCTCATCCATTCATTCCATTTTTCTTCATTCCTTCCTTCCCCAATAATTTGTTCCTTCTTTTCCCTCAATCCTTCCTTCCCTCACCAATTTATTCTTTCCTTCACTACTTAATACATTTCATCCTTCATCCCTTCATTACTCCCTTCACTCCTTTCTTCCTTCATTCCTTCCTTCACCTCTCTCTTCCTTCCTTCATCCATTCATTCCTTTCTTCATTCCTTAATTAATTTATTCCTTAATTCCTTTCTTCACCCATTCATTCCATTATTCCGTCCTTCATTCCTTTTTTCATTCATTCCTTCACTCCTTCCTTCCTTCACCCATTCCTTCCTTCAATCCTTCCTTCACCCATCCATCCCTTCCTTCACTCTTTTCTTCCATCATTCATTCATTCATTCATTCACTCATTTCTTCCTTCCATCATCCATTCATTCCATTTTTCTTCATTCCTTCCTTCCCACATAATTTGTTTCTTCTTTTCCCTCAATCCTTCCTTCCCTCACCCATTCATTCTTTCCTTCACTACTTAACACATTTCATCCTTCATCCCTTCATTACTTCCTTCACTCTTTTCTTCATTCATTCTTTCCTTCACCTCTCTCTTTCTTCCTTCCTTCATCTATTCATTCCTTCCTTCATCCATTATTTCTTAATTTCTTCCTTCCCCATTAATTCCTTCCTTCATTCCTTTCTTCACTCCTTCCTTTCTTCTCTCACTCCTTCCTTCCTTAATACATTAATTCATTCATTCCTTATTACCTCCCTTCCTTCCTACATTCATTAAGTTCTTATTTCCTTCATGCATTCATTCTTTCCTTCCTATATTCAACCAATTTATCTAATGTGAGAACATTAGACATTGACACAGAGGCACTCTGGATACACGTGAGTCACATTCAGACTTATAATATTCACTGAGAATATTGACCATGAACCCAACCATAAGAGTCAGGTGACCACTGGGTTGATCAGGGAAACATGAAAACAAATCTGAATTGCAAACGGAAGCTAGAAATCACTCAGCCTGTCCGTATTCCACCTCGCTTTATTCTCCATGAACCAACATCTCCTTTTTTGTGTGTGTTCTTATCTTACCCACAATGCTTTGCAAAACACTCTAGTCTCATTCTCACCTATTACTGACACTCTCGCTTCCCACTGTCTATCTTTACCCGTCTCCTCTAAATACCTTTCTCACACCACTTTTTCATTCACCTCACAGTCTTCCTTTTTGCCTTTCAATGCTCCCCGATATTTTTTTTTTCCTCCTCAGCTGTAGCAGTGTTGTTTATACCTTTTTGACCTTTTTCTTCTCTCCCTTTCCAATCTTTACTCTGTCAGGACTGGGTATTTACACAGTACCCAAAAAGAAGCAGAGGGAGGTAAAGAGAGATGAGTTTCTTGTCCTATACGACCGTCATTTGTGCCTGTGGGGTGAAATATATCTGGTCTGAAGATCAAAGCTCAGTGCAGTGACGGCTGTACACACATGCTAAATCCCATGACCCATGCTTACATGTTTACAGCTAGAATATGCTGTTTGATATATCGGTGTATACCAATATACAAATACAATTACCTCTTTCATTATTCTGCAAGTTTGACATCCACCCCAATAAGTGCATGGCTCTTTTCCAAAACCTAATAAGTTGATTGCCATCTAAATAGACAGCTGGCTTATTGTAAGTGTAGGCAAAAATAAAACAAAAACACTGTTACAGCATCTCCCAATGCTATTCAAATGCCTCTTCTAGAAAAGAATACACTTGATGGAAAATAATAGCAAACTGTAATCAGTGTTGCCAGATTGGGCGGTTTTGAATCCAAGTTTGTGGGAAGAAAATAACATAGGCGGGTAGTGGATATTTGGGCGGTATTGTAAAGGTACGCCCGCCTGGCCTCGATGTCCCGTAACCCCCCCCACTAATCGTAAAATTTGGGATCGTTCCCCCCACTTTTCGTGAAATATAGGACGATCCTACCACCCCTCATACAATTTGGAGTGTCCAACAGCCCCCCCCCCCCCCCCCCGCCGCCACACTTTTCGTGAAATTTGTGACTGTCCATCCCATCCCCCCCCCCCCCCCAAACTTTTTGTAAAATCGAGGTTGTTGGGCGGGTGTTTTTGCATTTCGGCGGGTTTTTGGGCTGGTAAAAGTCAGCTACATCTGGCAACACTGACTGTAATCTACCTGTGAATTACTAGCTGGTATTTCATAGATGTTTTACATTTATATATGCTTTTGGATTTTATTATGGAATCTTAATCTGTGCTATGTCAACTTTTTGTGTTAAAAAAAATGGTCACACTTTATTTTGACGGTCCGTTTGTTGAATTTAAGTTACATTGCAACTAATTATCATTAGATTATAAGTAGGTTGTTAGGTTGGGGTTAGGGTTGGGGTTGGGGTTAGGGTTAGTGTAAGGTGACATGTAATTGCAAAGTTTCTTATAGTCAGTTAAATGTCTGTTGAAGGACAGTGTCAACAGATATTAAGTAGACAGTCTACTGATACTCAAATGGACCATCAAAATAAAGTGTTACCAAAAAAATTGACTCTGCTGTTGTTACATGTTGATACAGTTGTCAATTATTGTATCACGTTTCCCCCTAGCAAACAAAATAGCTGTTAAACAAAGGGATATTTTCAGCAGTTTAAAAAAAAAAAACTTTAAATAAATATTATAACACATAAATAACAAGTCTAATATATCCAGATTAATCAGAATAATGTAGCTACTAGCTAACATTGTTTATATACTGTATTATTTTATATACTATACTTCCAATATTTACATTAGTTTATTTGTTACGAATGCTCGTGCTGTCTTCTGTGCATGTATTGGAGTTTTGTCTAAAACATTCACACTCATTTCTGAGTGTACAATGAGTGTTTTATGAGTGTTTTTTTTTTTGAGCAGGTAAAATTAAAGGTACAGTTCATATATCTTACTGCTTGTATTAAAGAACAAAATTGTATTACAAGTAATATATAAATATAAACATATTTATAGATTTTAATACAATTTTTTTTTCTTGTGTTGTAAGAAAAAAAATCTAATTATGTATGGAAAGCATCGTCAATGCACCGAGATATCGAATTGAACCGAATCGATGGCATAATAATCGTAACCGAACCGTGAGACCAGTGTAGGTTCACACCCCTAATATATATATATATATATATATATATATATATATATATATATATATATATATATATATATATATATATATATATATATATATATATATAATCCTTAAACCACACACTGTTTACATTCAAAACACTGTACATTTTGCCCAGAATAATGTATTTCTTGCCGCATGCATTAGAGCAGCTTTCATTTCAGAAATGCAGTTCTCTAAGTTCAGAACAGAGCCGGCAGTTTTATTTGACAAGCTATGAGAATTCATTTAATTTGCAGAATAACTGTGCTTATGAGTGTGTGGCTTATCAGCAGTACATTTGAATGAATAACAGCTGCCGGCTTTGTTTAGGTTGCAAGTGCTCTAATACACACTCCTTTCAGATTCCTGTAGTTAGGGTTAAAAGCACCTGCGCAGCGAGCGGTTGACAGTTCTGTCATTTGGTCATAGTGGGGGTTTACAGCATATCACACTGTCACCATACACACACACACACACACACATACAGTAAGTGCCAGAGAGATTGTCGCCGCTCCGCTTCAGTGATCAGCACTTTCCTTAAATTACTGTCTTCTCTCTGTATATGTAATTATGCTCATGGTCATATTTATGACTAACTCCGCTGCTCCAGCCGTCTTGATGTTTCTGCCATTCATATTAATTGGAAAATGAGCAACTATATGTTCATTGTGAGCATTGACAGGGGCAGCTGCATTTGCTACGGTGAAAGGGAATCATGGTTAGGAGTGAATATGAGGATGTTTTGTTGGTCACTAGATGACTGGTGGCTTTTTGACAGGAGGTTATCTGGCCACCATCCAGCTGGGACGCAGAGACCTTACATGGACTCCCACTCACTTTAAATACTCGTCAATACATTTTAATTGGATGAGGGGAGAATCCAAACACGATCTGCCATGCCAAGCAGGACTTGACTGCAATCCCAGTTCTTCAAAGGAAGTGTGTGTGTGTTTTTATTTATTCATTTTTTATCCTTTTCACTTTTCATCAAAGTTGGAGAGTTTTGTGGCCATCCAGCTTACTCAGGATGAATCCGTCATCTCTTTTTGTTGTTGTTTTTATGCTGACAGTACCCAGCAAACATCTATTGTGTTTAATAGACGTCTGATAGACATCTAAACGTAGACAGCTTGGCTAAAACAAGGCTAAACTTGGGCTGTCAGTGAAAATTTAATAGACATTTAAGAGTAGCCCAAAACTAGACTAGTCGTCAAATAGACAGACTTTATATGTGTAGTCATTCATTTCTGTTTATTTGATGACTAGTCTAGTTTTGGCCTATTCTTAGACGTCTATTAGATTTTCACTGACAGCCCAAATTTAGCCTTGTTTTAGCCAAGATGACTATGTTTAGACGTCTATTAGACATCTTTTAAAAATAAAAAAATATTGCTGGGCATGCTTTAGCCAGTTGTACTATATATTTTATGCATATTTTTTGTAATCTATTTGATCCTGCTCAATTATCAAGTCCCCTATAGTTAAACAGAAAGGTTTTACCATTTTTTTAACTAACTCAGCCAATCTCAGGGTCCGGCAGGAGCACTTTTAGCTTAATTTAGCATTGATCATTGAATCGGATTAGACCATTAGCATCTTGCTAAAAAACATTTGTGATAATTTTTTCCTATTTATCATTGTGCCAGTTGCAGTGTTTCCATTCTATCGGCACAATGATGGAATCCAATGAATTGTTGAAGGTTAAATACGTGTAAGCATTTTCTAGAGCTTCTGAAAAGAATTTGGTTATTTATTAGAATTTATTTAAATTTGTTTTTAGCTCCGAATTCAATCTAACTCCACTTTTAAGTGATCATCAAATTTACACTGTATTCCTAATTAGGAATGTATCACAAATTTGTTGTTCATGAATCAATATAGAGTTTTGACTCATATCTGATCCCATACTCCCCTGCTGAAAAATCCAGCTTAAGCCAGCCTACGCTGGTTGGCTGGTTTTAGCTGGTCGACCAGCCTGGTTTTAGAGGGGTTTTGGGCATTTCCAGGCTGGTTTCCAGCCATTTCCAGCCTGGTCTTAGTTGGTCAGGCTTTTAAAATGACCAGCTTGAACCAGATAAAACCAGCTTGACCAGCCTGGTTTAAGCTGGTTTTGGCTGGTCAAGCTGGTTTTAGCTGGTCAACTCCAAGCCTGACCAGCTAAGACCAGGCTGGAAACTAGCCTGGAAATAGCCAAAACCCCTCTAAAACCAGGCTGGTCGACCAGCTAAAACCAGTCAACCAGCTTAGGCTGGTTAAAGCTGGATTTTTCAGCATGGTCTTCAGTTATACGTTCATTAGGGACAGAGTTTTTATGCCTCAGGGTTTACGTGTTTCTCACGGACAGGATCTCGACATTCTGAAGTTAATCTGTGGTCACACTAGAGTTTGAGCATGTTAAATTCTGTCATACGGCGCTGCGAAAAGGGGCGGGATTAAACAAGATGATAACATATTTAAAAAAGCGAGCTATTGGTCCATATTTCAAATTTCTGTCCAGAGAGGTCATGTTTTGATCCTCGATTGGTCTCATGCAGTCAAGTGATGCGATTTCGCAGGTCAGAGTTCACCAAGCGTGAACTTTTGCAGCGCAGTGAAACTTGATGCATGAACTTGCGTTTCCGGTCTGACGCATTCACGTGCGTATGAGTGGAAGTCTATAGGGAGAAAAGTCCAGTGTGACCGCAGCTTTAGTCAGAAGATGCAGGGTTAACTAATACCCAATTAGTCCAGTTGCCTCCTGCTCACTCATAATAAACGTGTAGTTAATTTAGTCATTTTCATACAACTTGCTAAATCCGCGATAACCAGAAATCGAATGCTCTCCGAGCTAAAGTGCCGACTGCTCCAAACAGTCCTGTGGTAGCACCAGCCTCCACATAATCTACTGGATATAAAAGATTTCAGGAGAATTCAGAATGTAAGAAAATTTAACACTTTATTTTCCAGACAATAAAGTGGCCATTACAGAAGCAGAAGCAGAATCAATTACTCAAAGATAAATCTAAGAGTCTAGATGGAAATCCAAATTTTACATAGTATTAAGCTTGAGAGCTCTTCACTATGGGCCCGTCTGGATACAGACTTGCGACCCCGAGACATTCCGTCCTTTTCTTTAAATACGCTATGAGAGCAATGAATGGTTAGTTTGTCAAAGTTAACCAGTAACTTAAAGGGCCATGAAACCCCCGTCTCAGCAGGGTGTTGTCACACCTCTAGTTTGGAAAAAGTCAGGAAAAGTGGGTGTGTCCAGCTCTGTTTAGGTGGGAGTGTCGGGGGAGGGAAAGAGGAAAGGATTCGCAAATATGGGTGTTTCCGTTAGGGCATGCAGACGCAAAGGAGAAATTTATTTGCCAAATTATTAATTTGTCGACTTTAACTGCAGTTTGGCACTTTCACTTTTTATTCAGGAACATTTCCTGCATGCCCCCTGTGACAAACGAGATATTGAAAGCGAGGAACTGCTAGAAGAGTGGAGTTTTAAAGCAATGTTTGATACCGCACGGCAAATGGGAGAAAAAAATCCTCAGCATTTCTCGGTAACTTAGATGCACTCTGTAGGTAGCGTCAGAAAGCCGTGTGTGTATAGACTATCCTGTCACAAAATGCGGCGAAAATCCTGCACGATGGGAATAATTTGATTGTGGTGTTTACATGTTTACATTCGGAGATCAGCATTTACAGTGGATCTTTCAGTCTATAATATTGTACTATAATATTGCAATGCTGTAAACTTAGTAACTAAATAATTTTGACTGAGGTATGTCTTTAAAAACTGAAAGAGCACTGCTGACGATACAAACTAACTTTGCCATCTGAATGAACAAAGAACTGATCGCACATTTACCAAATCTGGAACTGTGTCTTTTTTTAAAAGGAGACGAGCGGCAACTCCGGATTTCATCATTTCCAAATGCGAAAACTCTCGGGTAAAAATGTTCCTTACAAACGCATTTCTGTCACGTGTCGTGTGCACTGTAATCCACATATGAGTCCAGCAGCGCTCTCACAGCAGGAAAATGCAAACAAAACCTTTCTGGCAGCACAATAATAAATGCAACACTGACGACACATTCTTGGCTCCAAATTCTTGTTCTTTCACTTGTTTAGGCAACACAGTGTGGCGTCTCTCTGTCGTCTGAACACTGTAACAGGTAAACAGTCTCTGAAGCTGTCATGCATATTATTGAAGTTGCACGTCATACACAATAGAGCGCTGATTGGTTTGAACAAGGTCTTTCTCATGAATTAATGCCGGACCCTTAGAGACATCACGACGTACTCGCAGATAAAGACAGCCACTCTCCATGCTGGATTTACACGCAAGTATTTCATGGCCGTGTCGTAGCTTCAAAAATTTGTTTCAAACCGGAAGAACGAATTTGCTCAAAATAACGCAAAAAAAAACAATTTTCACTTTTTAGTGCAATATATGTGTCCTAATAGTGTTTATAGCAGTGTGGGACACAGATATGACTGTCAACAGCTCAAAAAATGTGTTTTGGTGTTTCGTGACCCTTTAAAGATTTACTCATCTGTTGGGATTTAATCAAACATTATCAAAAAATATTGAACAAAACCTTGTTACCAGTCACACCTGAGGATTTATCAATACCACAGTGGAAGGAAAGTTCAGGAAAAAGGGCAGGAATGTGTCAAAGTCTATCCTGGGCCTTTTTCTTCAGATTCCAAAGTTTTTGTTGTTTTATTACATGGCACATTTAAGTCTGAGTAAAATCCATCCCTACAGTAGCCATGGTACAACAGCAAAATTCCTTTATTTTTATGCCAGAGTGAGAGTATAGTTATTTACAAATAGACCTAGTAAATAGCAACTTTATTTATTTATTTTTTTGTGCAAGATGCTAACGATCTAATCCTCCTGCTGAAAAATCCAGCTTAAACCAGCCTAAAATGGTTGGATGGTTTTAACTGGTCGACCAGCCTGGTTTTAGAGGGGTTTTGGCCATTTTCAGGCTGGTTTCCAGCCATTTCCAGCCTGGTCTTAGCTGGTCAGCTTAGGCTGGTTTAAGCTGTTTTTTCAGCAGTGCCAATTCAATGATTTTTGCTAAGCTAAAAATGCTACTGCCAGACCCTGAGATCAGCTGAATGGATAAAAAAAATTGAAAAACGCAACAGTTTAACTTTAAAAAAAAGGTGGAGTGTTCCTTTAAAGGTTCAACAGTGGCATGGATAGAGAATTACACTTAGGTGTTTAATGATAAGCGTTACCACAGAACCATTCTCGGTGACCTGTGATGATTAATTTTGTCATGAAGCAAAAGTGTCAGCAGTTACTGAAATAAAGCAAGTAGTATTTAGCTGGTCACGGGATCTCAACATGTACTGTATGCCCCCATGAGGACCTGCTCCAGTTAAAATAAATCAGCTTTTATTAGGCCACTGAAAAGATATCTCACGTGAATGTACATGAATATTAGTAGCTTATAAAGTGTGTGTGCTTGTGTATAGTTAAAGACAAAATCATTAGCCATATTGTGAAATTCTTATTCTTTTCAAAATATTTTATTGTTAAATGCAGAGATTTTGTCCAGCATGTTTTTAAACAACAGTTTTATTAACTAATTTCTAATAACTTTTTGTGTTGCCATAATGGCAGTACATATTATTTTAGTAGTTATCTTACAAGATACTAGCTATGATAATTAAACAAGTGATTAGACAACAGTACACTACCTGACAAAGGTCTTGTCATTGATCCCAGTTGTAAGTGCAACAAATAATAACTTGACTTCTAGTTGATCATTTGAAAAAGTGGCAGAAGGTCGATTTTTCTGATGAATCATCTGTTGAACTGCATCCCAATAATCATAAATACTGCAGAAGACCTATTAGAACACGCATGGACCTAAAATTTGGGGTTACATTGCATATGGGGTTGTGTGAGAGATCTGCAGAGTGGATGGCAAGATCAACAGCCTGAGGTATCAAGACATTTGTGCTGCCCATTACATTACAAACCACAGGAGAGAGCACATTCTTCAGCAGAATAGCGCTCATTCTCATACTTCAGCCTTCACATAAAAGTTCCTGAAAGCAAAGAAAATCAAGGTGCTCCAAGATTGGCCAACCCAGTCACCAGACATGAACATTATTGAGCATGTCTGGGGTAAGAATCCAAAAAATCTTGATGAACTCTGGAAGTCCTGCAAGAATGTTTTCTTTGCCATTTCAGATGACTTTATTAATACGTTATTTGAGTCATTGCAGAGATGTATGGATGCAGTTGTTCAAACTCATGGGAGTCCTACATACACAATATTTATTCTTTTTCCACTGCACCATGACTTTATATTCTATACTGTACATTATTTATGTTAAGTGACAGGACTTTTGTCTAAGCCAAGTCAGACCCTATTGTCCTAATGAAATAATAAAAAAGCAAGACATGATCATATTTTATTTTGATAAAATAAGCGTCTAGAGGCCTTTGCCTTTCATATAAGTTACTTCTAATACCAAATGATCAACAAGAAGTCAAGTTATTATTTGTTGTTCCTAAAGCTTGGATAAGCGACAACATTTTTGCCAGGTAGTGTAGTATGTTTTGCAGCCAGTTAAACAAAATGCTTAATGGGGGCTAATAATATTGCCAAAATATTGCGTTTTTTTTTTTTTTTTTTTTTCGCTCTTCAGTAGAATAAAAATTCCCCTTCTCTGTTAAAAAAATAACAAAAATAAAATGTCTGTAAAAATGTCAAAGTAGGGCAAATAAATTTGTCTTGAACTATTCAACTGACTATCAATGCATATACAGTAATAACTCAAACAATCATGTACAGTAGCAATACAGTGAGGCATGTAAACATGGTCGAAATCTCCTGAAGCTAAAGTTAAGCATTGTGAGATGGTTGGGGTGATGGAAGTGCTGATCTGGGTTGCGTTTCCCAAACAACGACGTAACTCGCGGCGGAACTATCATAGTGCGATGCATCGTTTGGCAAAAGAACAATGTAGCGACGAGTGTTTCCCAAAACCCCTAGTTTCTCTGTCGCAGATCCATCGCTTGAACCGCGTAAGTTAAAACGTAAAACGCCCATAATGATGCTCTAAACAGGGTGGAGTAACTTCTTTAGAGAACAACCCCATCATTTCTTTGTGCAAATTAAATTGTTTTACACAAACACGCATTTAAAATAAAATCCAATATTAGTTTTGGTAAAAACATGCACTCGTTTTCCATATTCATTGAAATGTAAATGGCACATATAGGGCCTGTGCTTGCTTTACTAATATTATTGAGAAGTTGAACATTACATATTCTATTCTAAAACTTAAAATCACTTACAAAAGCGAAAACTATTCTAATATCATATATAAATCATATAAATAAATAAATAATGAGGCTATTTATTATAAATATATTTACTTTAATAATAATATTAATAATATTAATGATGATGATTATTATTATTATTATTTAGGATAGTTTATTTATTTAAAAAAAAATACTATTTGACACATGCAAACCACAGCAGAAAGTTCTAACCAATAGACCCATGTCATATACAGTAGAGATACTTAATAAATAACCCACTATAAAATAAAATAATTAACGTATGCTATGTTTTTTATTTTCACAAGCTTTGGAGACGCAACATAATTTCCGCTTTTAAATATACCTATAGCTTTCGCCATGAGGCTGTGTTCAAAATGATATCAATGTTTTCAAAGTGCACTGCGAAGGGAGCACAATTGTAAACATGAAGATCGGTAAAACTGAACTGTAAAAATACTTTGAAAGCAAATTACACCTAAGAGAGATTACATTAATGCTTTTTTATTTTTAATAATTCCAACTTTGAATGTTAGAATGTTCTAAATGAATAGGGCATAGGGGGGATACGTGGGAATAGAACACAGCCAGGAACTATGCTTCTAACTACAGCTCCAGAGGTGTCATTTCAAGTGCTCAAGTTTGCGACGCAGTTTGCGAATGTTCGTTGGAACGATGGATTCGGGAAACAACAAATCAAAGAACTATGTTTGTAACGACGGAACTTGCGACCTTAGTTGGCTAACGATGGTTTTGGGAAACGCACCCCTGATTATTTAAGAAACTGATCAAATGCTGGGATTCTTACATGCAATTACCTCTAGGATTTACAGAGAATGCTCAGAAAAAGAGAAAATATCCAGCAACATTTCTATTGCTAATATATGATATGTTTTTGTCCAGAGTATAGAGAAAAAAAATGGCTAGACTGTTTTTACTGCTAGCTACGGTAACTCAAAAAACACTTATTACAATGGAGGTCTGCAGACAAGCATATCAGAACACACAACACTTCAAACCTTAAAGCAGATGAGCAACAGCAGCAGAAGAGACACCAATGACACTTCAACTAATGAGCCCATGCTCTGAAAGCCAAGGAACCCACCCTCAGAATTACTCTTTTCCACTTAACCCGTTCAAGTTAACGCACACACATTGAGAACAGTGGGTAGAGAGCATCCATTTACTGCAGTGTCTCGGGAGTGATTGGGGGTTAGGTGCCTTGCTCGAGCCTCAAGGGCACCTTAGTCATGGATTGTGATGGTGGAAGAGAGTGCTGAGTTCCTACATACAAGTGTAACGGTGGTCACACATACACAAAATTATATGCCAGACACAAGTAACTTGCAGCCCGGGTGGTCATAACACATCAGCAGTTCAATGGCAGGTAAGTTTGCAGTACGAGTGGTTAGAAATGACAGATATGTAGCAGTTGTCCATGTTGTCATCACACAACGTCACAGGTAACTTGCAGCATGGAAGTTGCAAAGTGACTGGTACATGTCAGTAGTTTACCATACGATTGTTCACAATCAATCCAGGTAAGTTGCAGCATTGGTGGTTAGAAGACTGGCACATATGGCAGTTCAGCATACCGCCATCAAATCTGCTTGTTAAGTCATGACGTATGGAATATTGTTTCCAGGTCCAAGCCACTACACCTTTGAATTGAGAAAATATTTGTTTATGATTTATATTATTCACGATCGCAATATATATATTGCGATCATGATTTTTGAAGTATTACATCACTTTGTAAATACCATTTTAGCTCTATGTTCGGGAAAAAGTGTTTTATGTAAATTTGGACCACGAGTCCACAAATATGGACATCATTTTTCTCTAAAAGTACATCATATCAAAAGATGATACTTAGATTTTTATTCTAATTAGGTTCCAATAAGCCCAAATAGCAAAGATAAATAAAAAATGCATGTAAAAAAACACCTTGGGCCTTAAGAGGTTATAATGTTTTTTTTTTTTTTCTTTTATTCTAGCCAAAATAAACGAACAAGACTTTCTCCAGAAAAAAAAGTATTATCAGACATACTGTGAAATTTCCTTGCTCTGCATCATTTGGAAAATATTTAAAAAAGAAAAAAATTCAAAGGGGGGCTAAAAATTCTGACATCAACTGTGTATATAAATATATTTAAACTATCATTGATTGAATTAGATATAGTCAGTGGCGGCTGGTCAATAGAGGGCGCTGGGGCGCCGCCCCCTTCAAGTTAGACCCCTTTAATATGTTAATGTTTATTATCACAAATATTAACAAAATAAATTGATTTAATTATAACAGTCTAACATTTATTGTAGTCATACTAACATTTATTGAAAAAAAAATGTATGAACAATATTTTTTCATATGTGTGCGGGGCGCCAGACTAATGAGTGTCTATTTGGTACACAAACTTTTGCAATGCACGTGATATGACGATAAGCTCTAATTGGCCTGTTTTAAATTGTCTTTGGGGCGCAGCGCTCTGCATCCCGAACCCTCCCATTTTTGTTGTTAGAACGAATCATATTTGTTTTTATATGATTGGTCTTATGTGATTGGACCATTCTCACCAAAGTGCTTAGAGTGTAATTTCTCGAGATGAAGGAAAATTCTGTTGTATCTTTGCAAAGATATCAGTTCACAAGACGTTTGGATGAAGAAAAAAAAGAATCAAGGAGCTTGGACCAGATCGACCTTCCTTGCAAATTCACCTGTAGTCAAGTGATGGCGAGCGCGCGTATATTCGGGGCTTTTCCAGCACTTGTTATGACAAACGGAGTTGGCTGGCAGGTTGTGATGTAAGTCATGCCTTTTACTGTTTTCCGTGTTTGCTGTTTCAAACAGCATGACGCAAGAGAGGCTGAATGCATTGGCCATGCTGTTAATAGAGAAGAGACTGGTGACTGAAATGACTGACTTTAACCAAAAGGTCATTGAGAAATTTTCAAGCCAGAAAAAAAGGAGAGCAAAATTTATTTTCAAGTAGTGCTACTGGCCAGTGATTAGGCAACACGTGTGTGTGTGTGTGTGTGTGTGTGTGTGTGTGTGTGTGTGTGTGTGTGTGTGTGTGTGTGTGTGTGTGTGTGTGTGTGTGCGCGCGTGTTTACTGATTATCTGGATTACTTCATTACTGATAACCCAAATTAAACTAAAATAAACTGATTTGTGATGCATTTATTATGCTTTAGTCATATTTTAGTTTTTTGATACATCACCTGAAAAATGGCTTTTACACTCTTACTTTACCAACAGTTAAGAATTTTTTCTGGTGTTTGCGCCCCCCCCATCACCTAACACACACACACATTTTTTAACACCAGCCGCCACTGGATATAGTAATGGTACTACAGTGTAAAAAATGCAGGATTCCACAGAATCCCTTGATGTCATCTCAATGCAAATTGATTAAGTTAACTTAAAGGGCACCTATGATGAAAATCAACTTTTGTATGCTGTTTGGACTGACTGTGTGCAGGTATAGTGTGTTTACTGTCATACTGGAGTGAAATAAACCCAACAAGTCTCTTTTTTTTTTTTTTTTAAATGTACTGACGTTAAAATAGGACCCAAATCCCAGTGATCATACTTGACATAGGAGTGTGGTTTTCCATTTTCCATTTTTTTTTTTGCAAAGAAACTGGGATTAAAATATATGTAACAACTCTCTGTGATTTGTATACATTTCATAAGTTTAAAACGTTTTTAAAACAGAGTGTGTTTGTAATGAAGAGAGTAAAATCACCATGTCATTCATCATGGCAGAAAGGCTTGAATAAACTCCACCACAAATACATGAAATAAACTTACTTGGTATTTTTGACTAATGAGCTGGATTTCAGCTTCATTCGAGTCTGTCTCTGTCACTGTGCTGTTTATCTGATGTAACGCAAGATGAGAAGCAGATACACATGTGGGAACAGTGGACGGGGAGAAGCCACAGACTACAAAAACAGCTACAATGTATTTAGACACTATAATGGGCAGATTCTGGAGGCTGTAATAAATTATCTGAAGGGTATTTTGAGCTGAAACTTTATAGACACATTCTGGAGACACCAAAGGCTTATATTAAATCTTGTAAAAGGGGTAAAATAGGTGGCCTTTAATGTTTTTTTTTTTTTTTTTTTACAGTTTATTAGGTTGTAATAATTGTGTTGCTTCAGTTGATTTTAAATAAGTAATTTGAACAAGCAGCAAAACTATTTTTGAGTCTATATATATATATATATATTAGAGGTATGAACCTACACTGGTCTCACGGTTCGGTTCGGTTCGGTTACGATTATTATGCCATTGATTCGGTTCAATTCGATATCTCGGTGCATCACGGTGCATTGACGATTCTTTCCAAACCCAATTTTATATTTTCTTCACAGCACAGCAATTCTTGTATTAAAATGTATAAATATATTTATATACTATTTGTAATACAATTTTGTCCTTTAATGCAAACAGTCAGATATATGAACTGTACCTTTAAAAACTCAAGTACATGCACAGAACAACCCGAGCATTTATAGCAAATAAACAAATATAAATATGCTGCTCGCTTTCTGAGCCTTGTCTGGCGATTTCTTTCTTACACCCCTTTGATTGGTCACGCGCTCAACATAAAGATCTGCGATTGGCTCTTACGCGCTGGCGCTCTGCACCGATGATAAACACTGATACACGGCAGCGCAGCGGCGATCACAGCTGATCCATGGTACTGGATCCATGATAGACGCGGTGGGGGAAACTGCAGACACTCGCTCGAGTCTGTATCCAGAAGTAACATTGTAACAGCTGAGAGGAGATGAGAAGTCACGCCAGCAGGTCAAATGGGCCACGGTGAGAGAGGGAAAAGGAGTACTTTCATTTTCTCAATCGCAGTGAAATAGGGGCTTCTGCTGTATGTGTCAGTGAAAGACTGTTCAGTAAACACACACGCAGTGAAATTGTGCACATTTTCTGATTTTTTTAAGTAGTTGAAGTGTTTTAAATACTCGCGCCCGCCACACTCGCCATAGTAAGCTACGAAGACATATCGGATATGAGATAAATGACGTCAGTACATAATAACCGGTTATGATTTTTACTGAACCAATACCGAATTGTCCGCGTCTGCATCGCGGTGCACCGAAGAAACAATTAATTTTGACACCCCTAATATATATATATATATATATATATATATATATATATATATATATATATATATATATATATATATATATATATTGTTATCAGGATATGAGGTGACTGATATCACAATATGAGATTTTTATCACATTGCCCAACCCTATACGAGCCTCCATCATTTAATATGAGTTATGAAAAAAAAATTAGGAGCCAAGAGGGCTTCGTAAGAATATTAAGACATTTATTAGCTATTTTATTTAACAACCTCTGCTTTGTGCTCATACAAAATTCTCATCTTTTTGCCCAGTATCTTTTCCAGCCTCTCTAGAAACCTGGCAAGCACTAAGGCGTGCACTCTTGCGCAGTCTGTGATCCTTTCTGGGTGGCATGCATTCAGTATTCCACATCTCCAGTGGAGGAGACAGGGGTGAGCAAGGGATCTGGGCTGGGATCCAGGCCTCTCGAGCGGGATTCTGAAACACACTCTCAGCCCCAGAACCTCTGGAGCTCCAGCCTTCTGCTGTTTATGCAAGAGCTTCTAGTGGCTCCAGCAGGGGCCTGCTCCCTCCATCTGGCCAGGAATGAGAGACCTGACCCACCGCTAAGACTCCCCGAGGTACCAAAGAGACAGGATGATGCAAAGAGGAAATCAGCAGAGAAGGTGTGAGAAATGAGAGAGTCATATCATGAGATCTACAGAGCGGAAGGCTCATTAATTCACATCAACCCCCACAATTACAAGAACAGATATGGTGTGCAGAGGAGAAGGCCTTCCGCTGTTTTATTTGGAGATTAAGTGAAGACTCCTGCACATTGTGAAACTCTAATATATTATATGTGGCGTGAATATGTGTTTTAGTTGGCTTGACGTATTACTGTAATGTGGATTATGTATTGGAATGTGGGTAATGAAAATGCATGCTCATTCACACTTAATTGAATATTGTCAGAATACAGTTTTGACCATCTCTGAATGGAAACTCAATGATCTGATCACCATCCTGAATGTCTTGGGTATATTAGTGGCAGGATTTTGTGGACATAATTGTGATTGATCACTAAATATGTATAGCAATACTGTGTGTATAATGTATTTTAGCTACTTTATTTAAAGGTGCAGTAGGTGATCTGCCAAAATTCCATTAGCATAATATCTTTTTTAAAACACAGCCCCTACACTGCTGTCCAAAGCCACACCTCCTGAAATTACAAACTGAGACCTTAACCTTCCTGTCGTGTTCGGGTCAAACCTGAACGATTTACAACTTAAAACCCTCATAAATATTGTGTCTTAAATCTGATTGCCTCAAGGCCTTATGATATCCTCCACACTGTGCACTTGAACCTATAAAAGTGATGATCACTTCATTTATTGGAGTGTTTTAATCAACCTTGTTACACCTGTTGTGTTCCCGGTCAAAAGTGACCACCATAAGAAATGAATGGGCATTCAGACTATAATAATCCATTATGCTGTGTTCACACCAGACGCGGAACGCGTGGATAAATCGTGTTATTCGCACGTAAAACGACGTGTGAACATTTGAGTTTACTCGCTTCATTCGCACGTCAAACTCCGCTTCATTCAAGCATCAAATTCACTTCAGAACAGATGCGGATTCGCGTCATGGGCAGGGCTTCTGTCTGCCCGGTGACTGTAGCTTCGTTGCTAAATGGCTAACATGGATTTTATTGAGAAAATAACTGTGTTTATGTGCTTTTATGAAGGCTGAAAAACAGCGTTGATACGTTTGGAGCAGTGTCTGAGTCCACTACATACTTTCAGAGGTGCACCCAGCTCTGTGAGCTCATAAACTCCTCCAGAAACTTAACTTGGATGATGGAGGCTTTCAGCGGTGCTTCTGACTGAGCCAAGCCTAGTTTGATGAACTGTTGTCAGTGTCGGCTGGAGGATTTCCCCCGGGACACCAACAACAGGTGTTACGTCACAATCATGCCCCCACAAGAGCAAGCTCCTGATTGGTTAACGCGGCGCGAATGTCCGCAGAAGTTCAGATTTTTGGACTCGAGCGGTTTGCGCGTTAAGCGTGTCAAACGCGCAAAACGCTCAATTCGCACTGCGCCATTTGCACGTATCACGCCGTCTGCGCCGTGCAATTTGCGTCATTCGCTCTGCGCCATTTGCGCGTATCGCGCTGCAGGATGCATTGACTTAACATGTAAATCACTCGCGCTTGACGCTTCTTCCGTGTCTGGTGTGAACGCAGCATCAGACAGAAAACATCCCCATACACACCACCCCAACTCATTCACTCACTCACTCACTCACTCACTCACTCACTCACTCACGCATTTCAGACTGAACAATGTCTTTTGCAGGTACACATCTCTTTTACGCGCTTATGTGCCAATCCTCCAGCCTGATCTCACACGGAAACGTAACTATTTTACGTTTTGTCAGTTTAGTGGCTAATTCATAGTAGTTCAGTCGTACGAAAATGTACGATTTTTAAAAGGAGGCGTGGCACCCAAGCCCACCCCTAAACCAAACCGTCATTGAGGATAAACACATCGTACTAAAGTGTATGAATGAGATCGTACGAATTCATATGAATTAGCCACTAAATCAAAAAGTTATGAATCAACTTTCTAAAAAAAAAACAATGTATCATATCTTCACACAGACTAGACAAGTGTTTGTTACTGTATGTGAACCCTGTGAATGTGAATCTGTGTGCTTTCCTTTCTTTCTTTCTTTCTTTCTTTATAAATAAATTTTTATGCTCTACACAGTGTCAAATTTGGAGTCAGTGTGGCCCTTCTGTTGTGAATAAGACATGTTTGGCCATATAAACAAATGCAAATGATAATTTAGACTCTTACAATACTAAATGTAGACATGGCAGCACTAATTGGCCTTAAACAACACAATAGCGACCCTGGACTACAAAACCAACCTTATGTTGCACATGTATATTATAAAGGAGCATTGAAATGCATTATATAGATCAAAATGTAAAAAAAATTAATCTATGTCAAAAATCACTAAATCAAGTAAAGATAATGTTCCATAAAGAGTTTAAATTTATTTCTAAATATTCTACTGTAAATATATCAGAACTTAATTTTCATTGCTAATGTGTTATGTATTGATAAGAATGTTATTTGCACAACTTTACATTTGATTTTCTCAGAATTTAGATTCTTTTTTATTTTGGAACAATCAGATTGCAGAGTTTTAAATAATTCTATCTTGGCCAAATATTGTCATATAACTAGCAAGCGATACATAAGTTCATTCATTCATTTTCCTTTGGCTTAGTACTTTTGTTCATCAGGGGTCACCACAGCGGAATGATCCGTCAACTCATCCAGCATATGTTTTACACAGCAGATGCCCTTCCAGCTGCAACCCTGTGTGTTTTCCTTTCTTTCTTTCTTTCTTTCTTCCTTTCTTTCTTTATAAATAGATTTTTATGGTCTACAGTGTCAAATTTGGAGTCAGTGTGGCCCTTCTGTGGTGAATTAGACATGTTTTGCCATATAAACAAATGCATATGATAATTTAGACTACGTCTACAATACTAAATGTAGACGTGGCAGCACTAATTGGCCTTAAACAACACAATAGCAACCCTGGACTACAAAACCAACCTTATGTTGCACATGTATATTATAAAGGAGCATTGAAATGCATTATATAGATCAAAATGTAAAAAAAAAATTATCTATGTCAAAAATCACTAAATCAAGTAAAGATAATGTTCCATAAAGAGTTTAAATTTATTTCTAAATATTCTACTGTAAATATATCAGAACTTAATTTTCATTGGTAATGTGTTATGCATTGATAAGAATGTTATTTGCTCAACTTTACATTTGATTTTCTCAGAATTTAGATTCTTTTTTATTTTGGAACAATCAGATTGCAGAGTTTCAAATAATTCTATCTTGGCCAAATATTGTCATATAACTAGCAAGCGATACATCAGTTCATTCATTCATTTTCCTTCGGCTTAGTACTTTTGTTCATCAGGGGTCGCCACAGCGGAATGATCCGTCAACTCATCCAGCATATGTTTTACACAGCAGATGCCCTTCCAGCTGCAACCCAGTACTGGGAAACATCCATACACACTCATTCACACACATACACTACAGCCAATTTAGTTTATTCAATTCACCTATACTGCATGTCTCTGGACTGTGGGGGAAACTGGAGCACCCGGAGGATAGGCCACGGGGAGAACATGCAAACTTCACACAGAAATGCCAGCTGACCAAGATGGGACTCAACCTAATAACCTTCTTGCTGTGAGGTGGCAGTGCTAACCACTGAGCCACCGTGTCGCCAGCATAAATGCCACCGTGTCTATGTGATGCATAAATCTCAATTTTCAAAAAGTGACACGACTGGTTTTGGATCAAAATTTTTTAAGGTTTGGTTCACTAAAAATAGCCAACTCATAAGAGTCATTTGATCAGGATTAGAGTCAGGAATCAAATTTTGCACTGTATATTGTAATTTTGATTTATTGAAATTGTTATTACTATAGAAATCAGCCTGGACTTGTCCCAATACCAGCTCTTGGAGTCTTTACACTTGACTACTCGTCTGCTTCCATGACCTATATTTAGCGCAAGTGTTCATGTATGAAGGTGTGTAGAACTTTTGCATAACAAGTGGGACACACTTGCAACAAAGAAGCCAATTTTTTACCCTTTCTAGGTTTAACACTTTAGCCCTTGTGTATTGTTCAAATGTACTACCCTTTCGATATGTTAGTGTCTGTTTTTGCCCCATTGACTTCCATTATTTCATTCATTTTCATCTGCTTTTCCTCTCCCCAGACACTTCCTCCAGCTCCTCCGGGGGGATCTTGAGGCGTTCCCAGGCTAGCCGGGAGACATAGTCCCTCCAGCGTGTCCTGGGTCTTCCTCGAGGCCTCCTCCTAGTGGGACATGCCTGGAACACCTCCCTAGGTAGGCGTCCAGGAGGCATCCGAAACAGATGCTCGAGCCACCTCAGCTGACTTCTCTCGATGTGGAGGAGCAGCAGCTCTACTCCGAGCTCCTCCCGGATGAGAGAGCTCCTCACCCTGTCTTTAAGGGCCAAGGAAACTCATTTTGGCCGCTTGTATTCGAAATCTTGTTCTTTTGGGCATGAGCCAAAGCTCATGACCATAGGTTAGAGTAGGAACAAAGATTACTTCAGATTACCGCATTACTTCTGCCGCTGCACCAATCTGCATGTCAACCTCATGTTCCATTCTTTCCTCACTTGTGAACAAATCCCCAAGATACTTGAACTCCTCCATCTGGGGTACTTTCATTCCATTTGCTGAAACCTACTGTAGAGAAAGTTGTGGCCAAATTAAGACACAAAATCACCCCAAAGTGGATGAAAACATCCCCAACAGCACACAAAGGTTAGAATAAAGAGCCTAAATGTATGTTCTGTCCTATCTGATTGTGTAAAAAAAAAACACATCCATTTGTTTTTTACAAAATATACATATTTATGTCAGTATCAATATTACATGCGACACTAGAAATCAAGAGGAATCAGACTACGTTTGAGGTGTGTGGATTTGATTGGATAAAAAAACTAAACTCAAAGTAAATCATTCAGAATTGTACTGCACAGCATGATCCTTGTATGTTTTGCTTCTGTATATTAATGTAGGATATCAGAATACTTCAGAAAGCCCATAGGGTTCTGTTCACACCTCTAAACGCACCTCTTTTAAAGCTTAAAAAGAAGATCAGTCAGCACCACCCCTTAGATATGTCCAAAGCTACACATGACATCAAACTTTGCTTTGTGTTTTGTATATTGCACATCACAGTTGTTGGACGAACTCTTGCCAGAGGGCAGGTTGAGTGCGTCAGGAGAACAGTATGATAGAATAATAAAAGTCCATTGACATTGAACCAAAGGATATCTGGCAAAATCATTAACGCAAACTGACAGCTCTCAGATACTAGGGTTGCCGGAGATCAGAAAGCTGTAGATTCTCCACTCAGACCTAGGTAAATAACTATTTCAGACCTCCTCCGGGAACAACGGAGAGCTGTCAGCGTCAGCGTGGGCTCCCTGTTTGAAACCAGAGCCGGGGAGAAGAAGGTCCTGATTGGATTGGGGGGAATCTAGGCCAAATCGTCAAGCTGCATCAGTGAGACAGACACCTGGTGCATTCAAGTGATGAGGAAGGCCACGAGAGGGGAGGAAATGCTCGAGGTTGAGAGTAATCTCTGCTTCTTCTGCCTTCATTGCTGTCTCTTCTTCTTATCGATCGGCCCAATCACAGTGTCCTAAAGTCACACAACAGCCAATGGGGGATCCCCAGAGCCTAAAGGGCTTGATTGCATGAGGTCGTAGCTATTTTGGCATGTGTAGCTGCTGGTATGTGTGTGTATTGTGCTTCAGGGAGGACAAGTAATGCATTTGCAATGAGTGTTAAATGTATGTGCATGCACAGATCTGTCCGATTGCATATATGCACTTACACGTGCACATGTGTACCTGAAAAATGAGTCCACAATGTAATCACTTTAGCTGCTAAAGTCTTTTATATTGACATAAATTATGTTAAATCAGCATGCCATATAAAGAGCTGTTTATACTTGATCATTCCTTCACCACTGTAGCATAACACTACTTGGCAAGAACGATGTTTTAAATTGTCAGAAAGACTAAGGCTATAAAGTCTGAAAATTATTATAACCAATGTTATATTGTTTTCTGTTCAAGGACAAGACAATGCAGTTGCTGTACCTGCACTCACTTTCATTTGGCATATTCCATGTTTTATCAGAGGTCGCCACACTAAAATGAACCACCAATTACTTCGACATATGATTTACCAGTGTATCCCCTTATTACCGCAACCCATTCCTTAACCTCCAGTGCTGGGGTACTCAATTCAAGTTTCTCTATATAGTGCATGTAGATTGTGTCAAAGCAACTTAACATGGAAGTTCCAAGCAAATTGAAACAGTGTCAGTCCAGTTTTTAGTGTTGAAGTTCAGTTTAGTTCAGTTCAGTGTGGTTTAATTTTTACTGCTGGAAGTACAAACACTGGAAAGCAAATCCATTGATGCGCAGCTCCCAAACCAAGCAAGCCAGTGGTGAGGAACAAGCTTTACCAATTGACGAAAGTGAAGGAAAAAAACCTTGAGAGAAACCAGGCTCAGTTGGGCACGACCATTTCTCCTTTGGCCAAACCTCCTGTGCAAATCTGCAGTCTAGGTGGGGGAGTCTGGAGAACACTTGGCGTCCACTGCAGGTGTGAGTAGGTCACTGGTGGGTGATCATACTGGCCCATGGGATCAATGCGAAGACTCGTCGTTCACTATGGTCTTTCAGGAATCAGTCTCATGCTCTCTGCTCCTCCATGACCGCTGCAGTGTCAGCTCAAGATATGGCCTAGTCCAGGATTATGAATACCTTGGCATCATTTCTTTACAAATCTTGGATTGCATCAATGACACTGCAAAATCTCTAGAGGTACCGTGATGAGTATCCCCAGGTGGAAAAAGAAAATAAAGAAAATAATTAGCGTAGCTCCTGTTCATATTGTATTTAATCACGAAATGCAGGAGGAGTGTGTCCTACAGGTGGTTTGTCAAGCCCACTTACCTGCATGGAGCACACTTATTCATCATACTGTTATGTAATGCATTGTGTGTATGCTTTTACTAAAAAGATAGGTATTTATTCTCATTTTGAACTGAGAGAGTGTGTCTGAGCCTTGGACATTATCAGGAAGGAGCCATAAATAAGTTTAGGAGCCATAAATAAGAAGGCTCAACCTGCTTTAGTAGACTTTGCTATTCTGGGTACTACCAGAAGAGTTTTGAGATCTTAAACAGCAGGTTCGATTGTAGGGAGACAGGTTACATAAACAGGAGCTAGATTATTTAAAGCTGTATAGGTAAAAAGCAATAATTTATAATCAACACAGAACTTAACCGGCAGCCGGTGTAAGGAGGATAAAATAGGGGTGATATGGTCATACTTTCTAGATCTGGTAAGAACTCTGGCAGCTGCATTTTGCACCAGCTGAAGTTTATTAATAGAGGATGCTGGGCAAAAGGAAACACCCACATATTCTCCCATTCACACACTTCAGCCAACCTAGTTTATCCAATTATTCTCTATTGTATGTATTTGAAATGTGGTGGAAAGCGGTGCACACAGACACGGGGAGATCATGCAAACTCCACACAGAATGTCCTCAAATTGTTTGAGCCAAGACTCAAACCAGTAACCTTCTTGCTGGTGAGGCAGCTGGACTAATCACTAAACCGTCCCACTGTGTCTACTAAACACTTCATCTAATTAATTAGGCATAAAAATGAATACTTAAGAAAAAAAACATATATACCTAGTATTATTTGATATTAGTTATTTAGAATTATTTATGACGATAATTGACAAGGGGCGACACGGTAGCTAAATGGTTAACAGTTTCGTCTCACGGCAAGAAGGTCACTGGTTCGAGCCTTGGCTTGGTCGGTTGGCATTTCTGTGTGGAGTTTGCATGTTCTCCCCATGTTCATGTGGGTTACCTCCGGGTGCTCTGGTTTCCTCCAGTCTAAAGACATGTGGTATAGGTGAATTGAATAAACTAAATTGGCTGTAGCGTATGGCTGTGAATGAGTGTGTATGGATGTTTTCCAGTACTGGTTTGAAGCTGGAAGGGCATCCGCTGTGTAAACCATATGCTGGATAAGTTGGTAGTTCATTCTGCTGTGGCGACCCCTGATGAATAAAGGGACTAAGCCGAAGGAAAATTAATGAATCAATGAATGATAATTGACAATCCATAAACAATGGATTCCTAATTACCGCAGGTTAAATTGAAGTCAGAATTGTCTTCATTCAGGAAGTAAATAGAAAAATGACTGGGAACATTTTGATAAACAACATGGATCAAGTACAAGTACTTAGTAATCATCTACCACACAAAACATCTGTTATGTCTTGCAACATCACACATCAGTGGAAATTTATCCATAAGACGTAACCATTTTGTTTCTTCTTTTTGAACATATGTGGCAGCTGAGGCTTCAAAATGAAAGCATGGGGAACCAAATCATCTTGGATCTTAAAAATGTTTATGACAGGTGCAGTTCTTCTGAAAAACACAGACTGAGTCATCTCAGTGTGCCACAATGACCCGCTTTGACTGTTAGTCATGCAAAGGGGGAAAAACGCTATAATAATTCTATATATATGCAGTTTCCGCCCTTCACCCATCACAAATTCCCAAGGATTTGGCCTGTCACGATTATATAAATGTTTTAGGACCTCTGAATTTAGCTTCATATGAGAGAGAAAGAATGTTTGGAAATATTAACACATAACACACTTAACACACTCATTCTGAAAACGTACCGCTATTTCTGGAGAGTGCCAAATATGTCCCAGGAGATACGTTTTTTTGCAGTTTTTGTTTTCGCGAATCCACCAGAGGCTGCTGTGTATGCTTTTTGAGGTTTCTTTCGCGAGTGCCATTCGTACCTGCTGTTCTCGTTTAAATCCACCAGAGACCGCTGTCGACTGACTGACTGATCCACTGACTCACCCTCCTCCTTCCCTAAACCCAACCAATAGTGTTTTCAAAAGCACCGATTGACCTACCCATCCACTTTTTCTAAACCCAACCGAGAGTTTAAAAAAAAAAACAATCCAGAAAAAGAAAAGCCCTAATTTTTACCATGTTTTCAGATTTTATCACATTCTCACCCTGTTATTTACTTGTTTATTTTATTTTTTGGCTTCTGTTTTTGTCTTACCTGCTTGCTGGACCCGTTTTTTTTTGCTGGACTTGAGCCCCGTCATTGTGGTGAACTCCTCTCTGCGTCTCAAGTCCGTCGACGTACATGGCAAGCTACTGGACAAACTGGTAACAGTCAGAAAGCCAGTCAGACGGAGGTAAATGGTCAGCTGGTAAGCGCTAAAATAAAACAGCATCATACCGCCCCGTAGCTTTCGTTTTAAATATGAAATGCAGCCATACATACTTCGGGCTACATAATTTGTGATCTCCAGAAATATATATAGGGCTACGTTTTCAGAATGAGCTTATGTTGCAACCTCTCTGTGTTTACATTTTCATTAGAGGTGTGAACCTACACTGGTCTCACGGTTCGGTTCGGTTACGATTATCATGCCATCGATTCGGTTCAATTCGATATCTCGGTGCATCACGGTGCATTGACGATTCTTCCCATACACAGTTTTATATTTTCTTCACAGCACAGCAATTCTTGTATTAAAATGTATAAATATATTTATATACTATTTGTAAACCAATTTTGTCCTTTAATACAAACAGTCAGATATATAAACTGTACCTTTAAACAACACGAGCATTTATAGACAATTTTAAGGGAAGTAAACAAAAATAATGGTCCTAACGTATTTTACATTTTTAATTCCCATTGCTTCTGAGAATCCAAAAAGGTCCACATATTGATAAATAGTGTTATGACGGCTGATTTAAAATCAAGTTATGATTGAATTGCCTCTTGTTACAGTTAGGAAATAGTTTAACGTCAAGCAGGAAATGTTCATGGGCCAATGACATGACCACATTGAAATGGTCTATAGCAAATAAACAAATATAAATATACCGCTCGCTTTCTGCCTTGTCTACCAAGATCTTTCTTACACCCCTTTGATTGGTCACGCGCTCAACAGAAAGGGCTGTGATTGGCTCTTACACGCTGGCGCTCTTCACAGATGCACTCATGGGCCACAGTGAGAGAGAGAGAAATGGAGATTACTTTCATTCTCTTAATCGCCGTGAAGTAGGGGCTTTTGCTGTAAGTGTCAGTGAAACAGAGTTCAACAAACACACACGCAGTGAAATTGTGCACAGTTTCAGAGTTTTTACGTAGTTAGAGCATTGTAAATACTCGCGCTCGCGACTCGCCTCCCTCGCCATAGTAAGCTACATAGCGCATGTGAGATAATTGACGTCAGTACATAATAACCGGTTATGATTATTACTGAACCGATACCAAATTGTCTGTGTCTGCATCGCGGTGCACCGAAGAAACGATTAATTTTGACACCCCTAATTTTCATATATTGTCAACTGACACTCTATGTTTTGAGTCTCCAGAGTTTCCTGTCAGCAGTGTTAATTCTATCAACAAAAAGGTTTACTTTTTTCCAAGCCTAAGGCTCAAGACAGGGTGAAATGAATATCATTAGATACTAACAGTGACTACTGTATTTCTGCATCCTATATCAATGACAAAAAAAAAAGACAAGCTTAAAATGTAGTCAAAAATATTAAAACTAACCAACAATGATTATTGTTAGAATCTGCTGGACTGCTGCAGTTTACTGTTCATTCATTAGATCAGTTCATTCATCATTTTCAGTCATGTTACTGATGCAGCAGACCTGTCAAGTATCTGTTCAGCCAGTGAAACATCTGAGTATCTCGTCTGTGGACGTGAGAGATTCTATGCTCTATAAGACTACAGTTTATTAGGAAACAACATGTTCAGCCCCAATCTAAGTCCTCGCTGAGGAAAACTTATCTTTAAGGTAGGCTACCATAATTGTATGTTCTAGATTGTTAAGGACCTTCTGCACCTACTCTAAGGCTTCATCTGCGCAATCCAGACTTCAGGGGCCTTTTGACCCACAACGAATCGTGTGCAGGGCTGTTGAAAGGAATTCCTGCTCAATTCAAGAATAAATCATCAACACCACCAAACTGCTCACTCAACCACATGGAAAGTAAATATTAAGTATCCAAACTCTTTCCGAATCCTTGCAATTGTTTTGTATTAGCATAAAATAATTCTCAAATTTACATTAGATATTATATACGTTACAGCATCTTTCATTTGTCTGATATAATTCCTCTCCGGAAAAGTGAGTGTATCTTTAATGTTTGTTGCAGAAACATCCAATATACAATTTATGCATATTGTGCATTTTCCCCTTTATCATTCATAGTATTTATTTAGCATTTGTCTTGATGACTCATTTATTTTTTGGTATAACAGTTTATTAAACGTGTTTGTTATATACACTCACCAGCCACTTTATTGGGTACACCTTACTAGTACTGGTCCCCCTTTACCTTCAAAAGAGCCTTAGTAATTTGTGCCATAGATTCAACAAGATACTGGAAATTTTCCTCAGAGATTTTGGTCTATATTGACATAATACAAGGTTTCCGCTACATTCATTCTACCATGGCGGGGCGCCACGCCAAAATTCATCCCGCCACGGCTACATTACAGCTTCTCATTCAAAACATTGACGTTTTTTTAAATAGCGGGTTATAATCGCCCCAAAACGTATTAAAAGGTAAGTGAATTATAACAGCGCAAGCTTTTCTGTAACCGTAGTAGTGCTGTGCGTCATTTGTTTCACCCTTTAAGGTGACATGCTGTCTGACTGACAGGTGCGTGATGCGCGAGGCTAGCAAACACGACGTAGCTTTCAGTTAGGATGCACACAGTTTCCATAATTATACTTTATTTATAGATGAAGGTCTATGGCTCTGCATACAACAAACAAAGACTATATCTTGCTGGAGTTTATAGCCGTTTCACTTTACCTCAGGACGCACTAATGCCGCTCTGTAGGTCTATTGGAGACGTTCATAAATATTCCTTGCAAATCTAATAAAGGTTGGAAACATATTCACTACGTAAACGCGCTAAATTGCATTTGAGCAGCCTATATTTGAGGGCGTGCAAGAAGTTTTGTGCATGAACAGAGGAAATCCTAGCGCAAGCAAAAAGATCTGCATGCTCGTATTACTCAAATCCTATCTCGACTAATACTGCGTCACATTTGTCATTGAAATAACGTCAAAGGTAGTTGGTAGATTAAAAGTCCTGCCACCACAGCTGGAAAAAAACCTAGAGGAAACACTGTGATAGCATCATGCAGTTGCTGCAAATTTGTCAGCTGCACATTCAAAATGCCAATCTCCTGTTCCACTACATCATAAAGGTGCTCTATTAGATTGAGATTTGGTGACTGTGGAGGCCATTTGAGTACAGTGAACTCATTGTCGTGTTCAAGAAACCAGTCTGAGATAATTCTCGCTTTGACATGGCACGTTATCCTGCTGGAAGTAGCCATCCAAAGATGAGTACACTGTTGTCAAGGGATGGACATAGTCAGCAACAATACTCAGGTAGGCTGTGGCGTTTACATGATGCTCAATTGGTACTAATGGGCCCAAAGTGTGCCAAGAAAATATGCCACACTATTACACCACCATCAGCAGCCTGAACCGTTGATACAAGGCAGGATGGATCCATACTTTCATGTTGTTGACGTCAAATTCTGACCCTACCATCCGAATGTCACAGCAGAAATCAAGACTCATCAGACCAGGCAATGTTTTTTTACAATCTTCTATTGTCCAGTTTTGGTGAGCCTGTGCAAATTGTTGTTCTGTTCTTAGCTGACAGGAGTGGTACCCGGTGTGGTCTTCTGCTGCTGTAGCCCATCCACCTCAAGGTTCAAAATTCAAGATGCTTTTCTGCATAACTCAGTTGTACGGAGTGGTTAAGTTACTGTTGCCTTTCAGCTATTCAGGCCATTCTTCTCTGACTTCGGGCATCAACAAGGCATTTGCACCCACAGAACTGCTGCTCACTGGATATTTTCTCTTTTTCATTCTCTGTAAATCCTAGAGATGGTTGTGCGTGGGAATCCCAGTAGATTAGCATTTTCTGAAATAATTAATCCAGCCAGTTTGGAACTAGTGTTCAAAGTCACTTGACATGTGTACCACCTACTAAAGTGGCCGGTGAATGTAGAACATATCTCTACAAGTTCAAATGATCTCAAATTGCTTTTTTCAGTTGGCAAACATCCTCTAGTTTTTATGATTTGCATATTTAGCCATTTTAATTCATATTTTAAATGTTAATGAATTAACATTAACAAAAGTTAATTAATACTGCAACAAAAAATATGCTACTATTAAGAAAAACTGTCAGAAAAGACAGCGACGCAGTGGCACAGTAGGTAGTGCTGTTGCCTCACAGCAAGAAGGTTGCTGGTTCAAGCCTCGGCTGGGTCAGTTTGCGTTTCTTTGTGGATGTTGCATGTTCTCCCTATGTTCGCGTGGGTTTTCTCCGGGTGCTCCGGTTTCCCCCACAGTCCAAAGACATGCGCTATAGGTGAATTGGTTAGTAATTTGTCCATAGTGAATGAGTGTGTGGATGTTTCCCAGAGATGGTTTGCAGCTGGAAGGGCATCCGCTGCGTAAAAAACATGCTGGATAAGTTGGCGGTTCATTCCGATGTGGCGACCCCGGATTAATAAAGGGACTAAGCCGAAAAGAAAATGAATGAATGATAATCAGAAAAGACTGAATGTTAGGCTACTAGATATATAATCAAGCAAACAAACAAACTAGCAATGCTGTTTTGAAGACCCCAGAGCTATCACTTTTGAAAATGCTAGCTGCTGTAGCTTCACTATAGTGATTTTCTCAAACACTGTTCAATATTTTCCATGATTGTGAGAACTTCTCAATAACAGACACTGAGATTCTCGACAACAGACACTGATGACACCTGACTCACTCTGTTTAGCCCTAGATTTCTCTGTTTTATCACTGCATAGTATAGTATGTTTAGCTGTGTCCGACTGATAGCCTATCTAACATGTGTGCTTCTGAACAGAATGCTAATCACCTTCAGAAAAAAAATGCTGACGTGTGTATGTGTGCCTGCATCGGTGCTTGTGAGGTCTCTGCAAACACACCACCAGCATCCTCCTCCATGTCCTTTCATGTTGCATCTCTGCAGCTGTAGATCAAGGTTGAGCTCATCTGGAGGTCGGCTCCATATCAAAGGCTCCATGATCTGGTTACAGCGGACCACATCCTCCACCAAGAGGCCTGGGGTGAGAGTCAGCGTGAAGCAGGTGCCTCTCAGTCAAACATAAAGCCACAGTCATTCTAAATGATGTTCAGATCAAGTAAATAATGCTAGAAATCAAGCTGCCTACAGGATTAAGTCTGATTAATACTTCTGCGTCAAGCGCTCGCGTATGCTACGGCGCAGCCTACGCGTGGACGCATAGCTCCTCGCCGTGGCCGTCGGCGACGTTGACGCGCACCTCTCAAAAAATGTAATGCGTACGCGTAGCGCAAGCTCTGTGATTGGTCGGCTTGGTAGCGCTGACGAGTGTGGGCGGAGGTGAGAGCCGCGCGCCCGATGCAGCGAGTGTTTACAAGTGTGGAGTCCCGTGAAGGAGCTCCGGATGGAGACTGTTGTTTTGTGTTTACCTTATGATTAAAGTTGTTGCACGTCCCACAGTTCCCGCCTCAAAATGAGTGAATTTGAGCCACTTGTACATTAAGGAAGTGTTCAGAAAAAACAAAAAAAAAACAGTGAAGAAACTCGACAGAGAAACATAAACGCCTACTGCCAGCTAGCGTTTCGGAAGTGTATTGCAGAGAAACAGAAACAGCGCGCAGAAGTATAAATGCACGGCTACGCGCAAGGCTTAAAGCCTGGTTTATACTTCTGTGTCAAGTGATCGGTGTGACCCACGGCGCAAGCCTCGCGCGTAGCCGTGCATTTATATTTCTGTGCGCTAGCTGGCAGTAGGCGTTTATGTTTCTCTGTGTCGAGTTTCTTCACTGGTTTTTTTGTTTTTTCTGAACACTTCCTTAATGTACAAGTGGCTCAAACTCGCTCATTTTGAGGCGGGAACCGGCGGACGTGCAACAACTTTAATCATGAGGTAAACACAAAACAACACTCTCCATCCGGAGCTCCTTCACAGGACTTCACACTTGCAAACACTCGCTGCATCGGGCGCGCGCCTCTGACCTCCACCCACACTCGTCAGCGCTACCAAGCCGACCAATCACAGAGCTTGCGCTACGCGTACGCGTTAAATTTTTTGAGAGGTGTGCGTCAACGACGCCGATGGCCACGGCGAGGGGCTATGCGTCCACACATAGGTTGCGCCGTAGCATACGCGTGCGCTTGACGCAGAAGTATAAATCGGCCTTAAGCCCTGGGTCACGCCGATCACTTGATGCAGAAGTATAAACCAGGCTTTATGAATAATCCAAATTGTAAATGACGCTCTGCCTAAATGTTTGGGAAAATGTACAAAAATACTCATGCATGCAGTCTAATTTGCTGTAGTTTACAGTTGAAATGAAGACTAGCGGCTAACTATTCATGTTCACAAAACAATTAGATGGGCAGATTATATATTTTATTATTTACTTATTAACCTATATTATTTAATATTATTTATTTATTAACCTGCATGGACCCAAGATTCTCACAGATATTAGTCAAGTTTGGTGAAGGAAAAATAATGGGCGTGCGAAAGATCCGCAGAATGGATGGCAACATCAACAGCCTGAGGTATCAAGACATTTGTGCTGCCCATTACACTACAAACCACAGGAGAGGGCAAATTCTTCAGCAGGATAGCGCTACTTCTCATACTTCAGCCTCCACATCAAAGTTCCTGAAAGCAAAGAAGGTCAAGGTGCTCCAGGATTGGCCAGCCCAGTCACCAGACTTGAACATTATTGAGCATGTCTGGGGTAAGATGAATGAGGAGGCATTAAAGATGAAGCCAAGGAATCTTGATAAACTCTGGGAATGCTGCAGGAAAGCTTTCTTTGCCATTCCAGATGACTTTATTAATAAGTTATTTGAGTCATTGCAGAGATGTATAGATGTCGTCGTATCATCATAATGCTGTTGTAATGATCCTATTTTATCTAGAGGCTTTTGCATTACATATAAGCCACTTCTGATACCAAATGATCTTCTAGAATTAAGTTATTATGTGTTGTTCCTAAAACTTGGATAGGTCACAAAACTTTTGTAAGGTAGTATCTATTTCAGAAAACTACAATGTTTTTTTAAAACTTTATAGTCATAGTTTTCATATTACAAGTAGTTCTCATTCTTTGTGTGTGGAGACTTTAAAAGAACTTTTAAACAAAACCTTAAGATACCACAAGCTCAATCTAAGTAGATAAATTGTATGTTGTCCTACAGCAGGATTTTGTATGGCACTGTAAATGCACTGCATGAGTTGATCCAAACATGGCTCTTCTCCTCCATCAGGCGTCTCAGCATTATTCAACGGTGTGTTTGCAAACCATCAACTCTCCTGGTGGGTCTGACTCATGTCTGTCGGAAAAGGAGAAAACTCCAGACTGCAGCGAGATGCTCAGATGGGGGACACGTGAACATGGGCACTTTCCCGCCATCACCTCACTGCCAGAAATCAGCGGGTGGCTAATTAAAGAGACGCCTCTTTGGCTTTGGCACACCCCACACACATATGTTGTTGATTGGCCACCTTTCAGGTGTCGCAGGGTGTGTGTGTGTACGTGGTGTTGATATTCATATGTAGTATGTTTACAACAGGGCGGGGAAATGGAAGCAGAAATAAGCATGTGGGCAGACGTGCTGGCTGACGGCATATGCTCAAGTCCACAAAGAGAAGGAAGGCTTTGTAGGTTTGAGCTACAGGGTTTGTGACAGAGGAGAGTTAAAAAAAATCCAACTGACATTAAACAGATGGGCAACATCTGCTTTAACAGGAAAACTAAAGATTCCACAGCATTTTAAGCCTTTGTGCTTTTTCTCGCTGTGTTCAATTACTATTGCTGTACTGACATCTCTAAGTTAATTTAAAATGCATTCGTTTGTTGTTGCTTTCTTAGCAAGCTTAGATTTAGTTTTATTTTTGTACAAGGACAATGCACAATAGGGCTGCACAATATGTCATTTTTGCATCGATATTGCAATGTGTGAATTCAGCCTGATCTCACGAGGAAACGTAAGTATTTTACGTTTTGTCAGTTTAGTGGCTAATTCGTACGAATTTGTACGAGTTCAGTCGTACAAAAATGTACGATTTTAAAAAGGAGGCGTGGCACCTAACCCCACCCCTAACCCCAACCGTCATTGGGTGATGGGCAAATCGTACTAATTTGTACGAATTAAATCGTACGAATTCATACGAATTAGCCACTAATCAAAAAGTTACAAATTGGCCGTGAGATAGCCTTGGTGAATCCGCAATAGTCACATCACAGGACAAGGAATGTGGAGTCAGTATTATTATAGTTGAGCAGGTACAATAGTTCAGAACACATGAGAATCCTGGAGTCATTTCAGTTTAACCATAATACTGAACGTTTATCAAGGCTGTTTAAGCCTTTTAAGTGGGTTTATAGTATTTGGGCACAATTTAGTGTTGTAACGGTGGAATAAAGATTCTGAGGTAGGATCCAATTGCAAGTAAAAAGTTTATTAGACGCAGTATGGAAGGGCATCCGCTGCGTAAAACATGTGCTGGATAAGTTGGCGGTTCATTCCGCTGTGGCGACCCCTGATTAATAAAGGGACTAAGCCGGAAAAAAAAATGAATAAATGAATGAAGTTTACTGTATCTGGTGAAAAATCACAGAAAATCTCGCAATGTATGATTATTTATTTATTTTTTCTCTAATATAGTGCAGCCCTAATACACAACAATACATTTAACCTAGAACAATAATAGGTACTTTAATGGTGTCAGGTTATAGCAAAATGCTAATTTCATTTTTAATACACAACTGTACACATAAACTATATACACATACATATCAGTTATACTGTGTGCCATCAATCAACCAACATTATTCTAAAATCATTCCAAGAAGCAAACCCCACGAGAGGGGTCTGGATGCAGACCTGGTGCAGTGCAAACTGGGCTGCATCCAATGCTTTTAAATGGGCTCACCTAACCCCACCCCTAACCCTACCCCTCACAGTGACATCACTCGCTCCATTTGAGTGCATTGTGTCTGACATTGCATCGCTGAGTGATGCAATCTCAGCTTGCATCATAAAGGCTGCATCCAGATAGTATTGAACCCCACACTGCAGAAAATGTCTTTTGTCTTGTTTCTAGTCCAAACATCTAAAAATTCTTAAATCAATAAACAATTTCTAGTTAAGAAAAACATATTGTTTTAAGAAATAATATGGCAAAATAATTTTTTTTCCCCTAAAACAAGCAAAATAATCTGCCAATGCATGGGGTAAACAAAATAATCTTGCTTTTCCTTTTGACACAAGTGCCAGGTGGATGCTGCAAACTGGTGGTGGATGAGATTGATTCCCCCAAATGTGTAAAGCGCTTTGAGTGACCAGAAAGCGATATATAAATGTAGGGAAATAATATTTTTACATATTTATTTTTTACATATTTGCATACACCAGAAAAAAATCTAACTGTTGGTGAAGTAAGAGTGTAAAAGCCATTTTTCAGGTGATGTATCAAAAAACTAAAATATGACTAAAGCATACAATAAATGCATCACAAATCAGTTCATTTTAGTTCAATTTGGGTTTATTATGAGTAATGAAGTAATCAAGATAATCAGTAAACACACACACACACACACACACACACACAAACAAATGTTGCCTAATCACTGGCCAGTAGCACTACTTGAAAATAAATTATGCTCTCCTTTTTTTCTGGCTTGAAAATTTCTCAATAACCTTTTGGTAAACGTCTGTCATCTCAGTCACCAGTCTCTTCTCTATTGACAGCATGGCCAATGCATTCAGCCTCTCTTGCGTCATGCTGTTTGAAACAGCAAACACGGAAATAGTAAAAACATGACTTACATCACAACCTGCCAGCCCAACTCCATTTGTCATAACAAGTGCTGGAAAAGCCCCGAATATTCGCGCGCTCGCCATCACTTGACTACTGGTGAATTTGCAAAGACGGTCGATCTGGTCCAAGCTCCTTGATCTTTTTTTTTTCTTCATCCAAACGTCTTGTGAACGGATATCTTTGCAAAGATACAACGGAATTTTTCTTCATCTCGAGAAATTGCATTCTAAGCTCTTTGGTGAGAATGGTCCAATCACATAAGGCCAATCATATAAAAACAAATATGATTCGTTCTAACAACAAAAGGGGAGGGTTCGGGGCGCAGAGCGCTGCGCCCCAAAGACAATTTAAAACTGGCCAATTAGAGCTTATCGTCATATCACGTGCATTGCAAAAGTTCGTGTACCTACATAGACACCCATTAGTCCGGCGCCCCGCACACATATGAAAAAATATTGTTCATACATTTTTTTTTCAATAAATGTTAGTATGACTACAATAAATGTTAAAATGTTATAATTAAATAAATTTATTTTGTTAATATTTGTGATAATAAACATTAACATATTAAAGGGGTCTAACTTGAAGGGGGGGCCGCGCCCCAGCGCCCTCTATTGACCAGCCGCCACTGCTTTTGGTTAAAGTCAGTCATCTTAGTCACCAGTCTCTTCTCTATTGAAAGCATGGCCAATGCATTCAGCCTCTCTTGCGTCATGCTGTTTGAAACAGCAAACACGGAAATAGTAAAAGGCATGACTTACATCACAACCTGCCAGCCAACTCCGTTTGTCATAACAATTGCTGGAAAAGTCCCGAATATTCGCGCGCTCGCCATCACTTGACTACTGGTGAATTTGCAAAGACGGTCGATCTGGTCCAAGCTCCTTGATTTTTTTTTTTCTTCATCCAAACGCCTTGTGAACGGATATCTTTGCAAAGATAAAACGGAATTTTCCTTCATCTCGAGAAATTGCATTCTAAGCTCTTTGGTGAGAATGGTCCAATCACATAAGGCCAATCATATAAAAACAAATATGATTCGTTCTAACAACAAAAATAGGAGGGTTCGGGACGCAGAGCGCTGCGCCCCAAGGACAATTTAAAACCGGCCAATTAGAGCTTATCGTCATATCACGTGCATTGCAAAAGTTCGTGTACCAAATAGACACTCATTAGTCCGGCGCCCCGCACACAGATGAAAAAAAATTGTTCATGCATTATTTTTTCAATAAATGTTAGTATGACTACAATAAATGTTAGAATGTTATAATTAAATCAATTTATTTAGTTATTTTTGTGATAATAAATATTAACATATTAAAGGGCTCTAACTTGAAGGGGGCGGCGCCCCAGCGCCCTCTATTGACCAGCCACCACTGATTATTCATTCATTCATTCATTTTCTTGTCGGCTTTGTCCCTTGCGGGGTCGCCACAGCGGAATGAACCGGCAACTTATCCAGCACGATTTTATGCAGCGGATGCCCTTCCAGCCGCAACCCATCTCTGGGAACTTCCACACACACATTCACACTCATACACTAAGGACAATTTTAGCTTACCCAATTCACCTGTACTGCATGTCTTTGGACTGTGGGGGAAACCGGAGCACCCGGAGGAAACCCACGCGAACCCAGGGAGAACATGCAAACTCCACACAGAAACGCCAACTGACCCAGCCTAGCCGAGGTTCGAACCTGCGACCCAGCGACGTTCTTGCTGTCCACTGATTATTATTATTATTATTATAAGATTATTTTCTTAACCTATTGGCAATTTTATTTCTTAAAACAAGACAATATTATTTTTTTTTCGCTTGTCTAGATATTTTGGACTAGAAACAAGACAAAAAAAAATCAGTGTACTCAACAACAACACACTCACTCTCTTTCTATTAAGGATACAGAAGACACAGACACACAACGTACATTCCCACACTCATTCATCACTAGTGAGTTTTGATATTAGCCTTTTTATTTTATCAAGCATAGTGCATGTTTAATCTTTGTTGCTAAACTATTCCAAAGACTTATAGCAGTAGAAGAAAATTCAGATTTAGTGAGTGCAGTCCTACATTTAGGAATACCACACTCTCCTCTGGAAGTTGAGTGAGTAACTCGAGCAGTATCCAATAGCTTGCAGCTATTTGGCATTTTCAACAAAAACAAGCATAGGTTTTGTGTGGTTCTTAATCTGAAAACAGGCTTTTTGTTTTGTGATGTAACCGATTCTGACTGTCTGTTTTTTGGCATTCGGTCAGGGCATACAGTCTCAAATACTCCAAGGCAGGGCTGATTTATAGAGCAGGTGAGTGGGGTCAGTGCCCCGGGGCGGCAGACTGTCAGGGGCCTCCAGAGCCTCAGGCTGCACAGTCTGAGAACATCAGATCTTCATACAGAAATGACCACTGGAGCCTCTCAGTGCAGAGATCAGCGATGTAGAAGTGTGTTTATGATAATCAAATGAACAAATCTAGGGTGTTTTAACACTTTGATTTGATTGAAATTGCTGTCCTATTCTCATTTCAAAATGTGAACATTGCATTTTGAACATTGGTATGAACGATTATTATCATTATTTATTCCTAGATACTGAAGCTTTTTTTTTTTTTATTTCCTTTATTTTATTTTTTTTTTTCTAAGAAATAAATAATAATAATTCCTTACATTTATATAGTCCTTTTATGGGCACTCAAAGTGCTTTACACATAGGGGGGAATCTCCTCATCCACCACCAGTGTGCAGCATCCACCTGGATGACGCGACGGCAGCCATTTTGCACCAGACCACACACCAGCTGATTGGTGGAGAGGAGACAGAGTGATTAAGCCAATTATGATATGGTTAGGAGGCCATGATGGACAGAGGCCAGTAAGCAATTTGCCAGGATGCCAGGGTTAAACTCTTACTTATTTTGAAGGACATCCTGGGATTTTTAATGACCACAGAGAGTCAGGACCTTGATTTAACGTCTCATCCGAAAGACAGCGCTCACTGAGCAGTATAGAGTCCCCGTCACTATACTAGGGCATTAGGACCCTAGCAGACCACAGGTTGGGCACCCCCTGCTGGCCTCACCACTTCCGGCAGCAACCTAGCTTTCCCATGTGGTCTCCCATCCAGGTACTAACCAGGCGCAGCCCTGCTTAGCTTCAGTGGGCGACCATGTGAGAGTTGCAGAGAGCTAGCTGCCGGCTAGAGCATTAAAAGTCTGTGCCAAGGTTGTAATTATGATTTTCTTCTTCTTTTTCTTCTTCTTCTTCATTATGATATCAGAACAGATGTGTAACCCTGACATTTTCCCTAACAAATATCCTCATAGTAATATTTTATTATTAAATCAGTGACATGGCATTGAACTGCTGTTCTGTCTGTTCGGGCAACTGGCTATTATATTTAGTCATCTAATATTGTCCTATCCAAACATGTTTCACTTTTGTTCATTCTTTTTTTCATCTTTGGCCTTGCTCTGTATACAGCTGATAGGAACTCAGCAGGTACATGGCTCCTCTGTGAGAACTTTATGAACTGCAGCCCAGGGTGAGGACAGCATGTTTATGTATGTGTGATTTAGTTATTGAAAGCTGTGATGTGAAACACAGGGGAAGCCGCGTGACGATGCTGCGCGGGTGTGTTTGAGAGCTGCGAGGATGGCAGGTCAAAAGTCACACCTCGGATATTTCCTGCGGATCTCGAGAAGTAAATAGCCGAGCCTTGAGCTTTCACGAGCGCCGTTTGAAGACTTGCTGCCTCCACCAACAAATTACTGCAGCACAGTTCGCTGTGAGCCGTGAAACAAAACGACTGCATTCTGAGCCTCTGCCACCAGGAGAGCTGGCTAATGATCAGATGCTTGTACCTTCATGACTCCAACGCTACAAACTCTGCCACTTGACACAGGAACTACCAACAATAGCTCGTTCTGACTGTACCCGATTGATTTTTTGTCACGTCATATTTACTTTTGAAACTTCTATTGTGATTTCAGGATTAAGCATTATAAAGTCATTACCTTAAAACTACAATTTTGTTTTTGTAATCTACACTCACCGGCCACTTTATTAGGTACACCTGTCCAACTGCTCGTTAACGCAAATTTCTAATCAGCCAATCACATGGCAGCAACTCAATGCATTTAAGCATGTAGACATGGTAAAGAGGATCTGCTGTAGTTCAAACCGAGCATCAGAATGGGGAAGATAGGCGTTTTAAGTGACTTTGAATGTGGCATAGTTGTTGGTGCCAGACGGGCTGGTCTGAGTACTTCAGAAACTGCTGATCTACTGGGATTTTTTCACGCACAATCATGTCTAGGGTTTACAGAGAATGGTCTAAAAAAAGAGAAAATATCCAGTGAGCAGCAGTTATGTGGGCACAAATGCCTTGTTGATGCTAGAGGATAGCGGAGAATGGCCAGACTGGCTCCAGCTGGTATAAAGGCAACAGTAATTTAAATAACCACTCGTTACAACCGAGGTATGCAGAAAAGCATCTCTGAACGCACAACACGTCGAACCTTGAGGCGGATGGGCTACAACAACAAAAGACCACAGCGGGTGCCACTCCTGTCAGCTAAGAACAGGAAACTGAGGCTACAATTCCCACAGGCTCACCAAAATTGGACAATAGAAGATTGGAAAAACATTGCCTGGTCTGGTGAGTCTCGATTTCTGCTGCAGCATTTGGATGGTAGGGTCAGAATATGGCGTCAACAACATTAAGCATGGAATCATCATGCCTTGTATCAATGGTTTAGGTTGATGGAGGTGGTGTGGGGGATACTTTCTTGGCACACTTTGGGCCCATTCGACCTATTAGTACCAATTAAGCATCGTGTCAACGCCACAGCCTACCTGAGTATTGTTGCTGACCATGTCCATCCTTTTATGATCCTTCCAGCAGAATATTGCACCATGTCATAAAGCGCGAATCATCTCAGATTGGTTTCTTGAACACGACAATGAGTTCATTATACTCAAATGGCCTCCACAGTCACCAGATCTCAATCCAATAGAGCACTTTTGGGATGTGGTGGAACGGGACATTCGCATCATACTATCCGTCCTAAATAGTATGTGAAAATAGAATTAGTATGTCCCAAATCGTAGTATGTTGAAAAGAGTATGCCAAAAATTCCCGGATGGTTTACTATTTCCGGTCAAAATGTTAAGTGTAGAAGCGTCCATACTCTAACCGCTGATATTGCCCACAGTACATTGCGCGTTGGACGTGAATTCGATTAGAACTACAAAATGCAGGTGAAAAGTGTAAACAAACTACAAACATGATGGACGCGCGAGACCAACCGTCAAGCAGAGAGGCTTCAGTAATGACTGTTACTTAATATCTAGCCCACTGGAGAATATTTAAATGGTGTTGTCTGTGTTATATTTCATCTGCAACAACAATACTGAACTTATATAAAGACGTGTTTGGACATTACCGTCTGAATGCAGAATTATCCAAAGACCTGAGGAGATTTCTCTGCATGAAAGACTCTTGAATGGGAGATTATCCTGCTGCTGCTTCTCCAATAAGGTAGGAAATTAAATATGACAGAAATGTGGAGGATTGACAGGGCTCTTAACTAAGCAACACAGCGATCTGTGTAACGAGGAAGTAGTGTGTCCCAAAGCTTGCATACTCTTGTTACACACTCAAAAGTATGTTTTTCCTTCACAAAAAAAGTACATACTTTTATAAGTATGTGAATTGGGACGCAGCATGTCAGTTGGGTTTAGGGAAGTGGGTGGGCGGGTCAATCTGTGCTTTTGAAAACACTATTGGTTTGGTTTAGTGGAGAAGGATGGTGGATCAGTCAGTCAGTCAACAGCGGCCTCAGGTGGATTTGCGCGATAACAGCAGGCGTGAATGGCACTCGCGAGAGAAATTTGAGATCTCAAAAAGCATACACAGCGGCCTCTGGTGGATATGTGAAATCAAAAACTGGTATATTTACCTTCGGTCCACAGCTCGTAGTCAAGTTTGGTTTTTGGCTTTTCATGAGAAAAAGCTTGGGCATCCCTGTTATAGATGATGATTAATTAGGTTCATTTTACTAGTAAGGTTGGTACATATTCAGTCACCCAGGCTCATTCTGAAAACATACCGCTATATACATTTTTGGTGAGCGCCAAATACGTCCCAGGAGATACGTTTTTTGCAAACTCTATTACATAAAAATTTCCATGCGTCATTTTTTTGAAAATATTGCTTTAAATTATATTATTTAATATAAAAAATAAATAAATAAATATATATATATATATATATATATATATATATATATATATATATATATATATATATATATATATATATATATATATATATATATTACAGTAAAACCTAAACAATCCTGTTAATAACACAATGGAGTTCAATCTGTCGAGGGACAGTATTTCGATTTTTAAAATCAGATTAATTTACAAAACAAAATGAATTACAAAACAAACAAAAGGTTAGATTAAATTCAAAATGACAATCTCTGTCATAGATATTGCTGATAGATGGGATCATTGGCCAAATCAAAGGTTAGCATAGACCAACTTTGGCCCGCGAGCCCTACTTTGGGCATCTCTGATCTATAATCATCATCTAGAAAATATCATAACTGCAGTCAAAAGTGTTTCTGCTCAAAGCACCTGTGGTTGTGTTAAATAATTAGTTAATTATTATGTTACATTAACAAATGTTGCTCATTAAGCATGCACATGCCAAGCAAAAACTTCTCACACAAAGACATAAAGAGTTCTGACATTTTCAACAGTGTTATGTCAACTTTTCCTCATTACCTACGCGCCATTCCCAACATAAATGACTCTCTTTCTCCTGCAGAACAAAATAAGATGATGGGTAGCAAAATGTTCTATATGCGAATGGTGCTTGAAAATAGTGCTAACAATCTCCGATTGTGTTCAGCAAAAATAGAAGGGAAAAAATGAAAGAGAATTCTTGGTTCAACAGTCAACAAAATGAGTCATTAGTTTGATAAATCCACAGTGAAAGCCTAACCAATATTTGTGTTACAGGCAGCCTGTCCTGTCCCTCTCCGTGTTATTTTACATTCATTTATCAACTCTTATGATCTGTTCATTCATTTTACTCAGGCCTTGGGGGCGGTGCGAGGACTCTGAGACTCACAACGCATTTAATTACGGAACCCCTATGATACCCGGCTGCTTAATTGATTCAGGCTTCCTTTGTGCGCTTCCGAACGGTAGAGACACAAACACAATAAATGAAAGCCACATGCGCAACACATGATTCAGTTTCTGGTAGATATTTAAACGTGTTGTAGTTGAGTAATAGTATCTCATCTCTACATCATAAAACAGCCTGGAAAAAACACCAACTCATCTAATCGAAGAAGAAAGTGTCATGTTTACATTGGTGACAATGAGCATTCATTAAGTTTGATTTATAAATATAGATATGGAGTCTTATCCCTGCTGAAAAATCCAGCTTAAACCAGTCTAAGATGGTTGGCTGGTTTTAGCTGGTCAACCAGCCTGGTTTTAGAGGGGTTTTGGCCATTTCCAGGCTGGTTTCCAGCCAATTCCAGCCTGGTCTTAGCTGGTCAGGCTGGAAAATGACCCGCTTAAACCAACTAAAACCAGCTTGACCAGCCTGGTTTAAGCTGGACATAGCAGGTTTTGGCTGGTTAAGCTGGATTTAGCTGGTCAACTCCCAGCCTGACCAGCTAAGACCAGGCTGGAAATGGCTGGAAACCAGCCTGGAAATGGCCAAAACCCCTCTAAAACCAGGCTGGTTGACCAGCTAAAACCAGCCAACCAGCTTAGGCTGGTTTAAGCTGGATTTTTCAGCAGGGATCTTCCATATGGCTGAATATTTGTCAAAATTTTTATAGTTTTTATAAAAACATAGAAAATTTGACTTGTTTGCCCCCTCGCATCTATTAAGAAAGATCAATTGAAATATCTAAATAAGACAAACGATCTAAATTTGTGTGGTGTGTGAGAGTGTGTATGAAGTGTGGTTTGTTTACAAACTAATTTCGAGAGGATCACGTGCTTATGATTGAACACAGCTGGTATCACTTAGCTCCGCATATTGCGCCAATCAGATGAACACGGACACACTGTAAATTACCAGAGCGCTTTCCTCCAGTCATCTTCGTTTGAAGAATCCCCCCTTCCACCCCTACTCCTCCCCTTCTCCGATAGGGCGGCACGTTGGCCAGTGGGTAGCACTGTTGCCTCACAGCAAGAACGCTGCTGGTCCGTTCCCTCCGGGCCGGTTGGCGTTTCTGTGCGGAGTTTGCATGTTCTCCCCGTGTTCGCGTGGGTTTTCCCCGGGTTCTCCGGTTTCCTCCCACCGTTCAAAGACAGGCACCATAGAAAATTTGACTAACCAAAATAGCATCCTAAGGCAACTCTTAGCCAGATATATACAGTAATTCACAGCAGGGGAGTTCTCGAGACCACCTGAGCTCAGACTGTATGCGTGCCAGTGTATGCGTGTTTCCCAGTAATGTGTTGCAGCTGGAAGGCCATCCATTGCGTAAAACATATGCTGGAATAGTTGGCTGTTCATTTTGCTGTGGTGACCCCTGATAAATGTGGGACTAAGCTGAAGGAAAATGAATGAAGGAATAAGGCAAACATGAGCTGTATGTGGGCAAAAATGAAAAACAAAACAAAACAACAACAGCCCATATGTTTGACTGCAGTTTTTAGGTAGGCTAAAATGAATGCTACAGGGAAGTATGACACTGACTACGTTTACATGGACATCAGTAATCGAAATATTTGCTTTAATCTAATTAAGAGAATAATAAGACTAAGGTGTTTACATGAGTTGCTTTTTGAGTGTTACTTTCATGATCGCGTTTTACATGTTATAGCACATAATTCGATTAGCGTCATTGCGTCACCGCGCTATCCGCATTTCCTCCGGAGTTTTATGTAATTTCGGGTGTTTCATTTTTAATTTGTCGACTTTAACTGCAGTTTAGCACTTTCACTTTCATTCACGGAGATTTCATGCATGCCCACCGTGACAAACGAAATATTGGATGCAACTATGAACTGCTGGAAGAGTTGTTTTAATGGAAGTTTATACCGCATGCTGAATGGGAGAAAAAAAAAACCCTCCGCATTTCACGATGGAATCCTAGAGCTCAGGGCTCTCTCCCGAGACAGCATGCCACCCAAGCTTATTATAAATCATCAGCTAAGTGTGAACTCTTGAAATCAGAGGTGTAAAGAGTACCTGAAAACCATACTTGAGTAAAAGTACAGATACCTTACTGTAAAAATTACTCCATTACAAGTCACCAATTCCAATAAGACTTGAGTAAAAGTATTAAAGTATCCGATTTTAAAAGAACTTAAGTATTTTACTCATACTGAATGTAGGCTCAAAGAACACCAAGAAAGGTTTAATTTTCCTAATATATAAATTAAATTTAACACCTTAATGTTTCAAAATGGCAGAACAAAATATATTAAAAAAATAGAACAAAAAGTCTCAGTCAAACTCAAATGTTCAAAAAAGGCACAAACAATTTATCAAAAAAAAAAAAAGTAGTAAAACGTAGTAAAAAAAATCAGAGCTGACTTTGATGTGATTCATCTCTCAGTATCAGAGGGGGGCAATATTTTTATTTTGAGTAGTTTTTTCAATTGATTAAGATGTTTTCTCTGTATTAAAATTAAACAAAGAGGAGCACTTTTATTTTTCAACTTAGTAAACTACATATAAATTCAAGCTTCGGCTTCATCACTGGCTGCAGCCATGTCGCTAATTAAACACCTTGTATTAAGCCGCGGTCACACTGGACTTTTCCCTCCATAGACTTCCATTCATACGCACGCGAATGCGTCAGACCGGAAACGCAGGGTCATGCGTCAGATTTCGCAGGTTGCTGCGGTGCAAAGTTCAAGCTTGGTGAACTCTGACCTGCGAAATCACATCACTTGACTGCGTGAGACCAATCCAGAATCAAAACATGACCTCTCTGAACAGAAATTTAAAACATGGAGCAATCGCTCGCTTTTTAAATGCCTATTGATCTTGCTTAATACCGCCCCTTTTCGCAGCGCCGTACGACAGAATTTCGCAAGCTCAAACTCTAGTGTGACCGCGGCCTTAGGCAAGCTGCTAAATTACGTTCACATGATTTAGCTCATAAAAAGCATACAGTACCTTCAGCACCCTGGAGATGGCGATATCGCCTCATCCGCCCAACAAATTAGCTGTGGTAGATAAAGATGCCGACTTGTCGTGCACAATCACAATGTAATGAGTAACGGTAAGCATCCGTTCAAATGTAGTGGAGTAAAAAGTACATATATTCAATCAAAAATGTAGTCAAGTAAAGAGTAAAAGTTGCTTATATTTTTGATACTCAGTACAAGTACAAAGTAGCCAAAAAAATACTTAAGTAAAGTAACGACGTCCATTTACTCAAGTACTTTACACCACTGCTTGAAATTGAATAACTGTTTAGAACTTGTCAAGCAGGTATGGTTGAGTTTCTGTTAGCTGGTCAATATATGGTAAAGCTAAAGCTAAATAATAAAAAAAAACTATTGTTAATTATATAAAGGTAGTTTTGAATTAACAGACTTTCAAATGAGGAGGAGAAATCTTTCAGATTTAAAAATAGGTATTTATTTTTGTTTCAAAGATAAGCAGGTCTTGTGGGTATGGTAAATGATAGAGAATGTTTGGGTGAACTAAGCTTTCCATGAAACTTGAGAGATTTCTGTCCCTCTATTCTATGTCCATTATATCAAAACTTGTTTCAGAAAGAAAGAGTTCACAAAAGACATTAAGTTCATTGGTTCTCGTGGTTAAAGAAAGTACAATTTAGTGTGCCTTTACAATGTTTTATGCATTTTATCTCTGTACATTGATATGAATAAAACATACTAAATGAAATCTGTTCATTACATAAAGATTTGAGCTAAACTGTTTTATTCATGTGCACTTGCAATATCCCTTTAGTACTTTTTTTAGGTGTCAATGTTTTGATGGAATAGACTTTCAAGAGAAGTCTCTCAGGTAACATTAAACATCTCTATTTTTTGTTTCAAAGGTGAACAAAAGTCTTTTTGTTCTGCAACAACATGAGGGTGAGTAAATGATAAAAGAATTCTCATTTTTAGGTGAACTACCACTTTAAGGAAAACATATCAATGCCTTTCCTGTGGTCCAGTACGTTGTTAATGATGCTTCTTTTTCTTCAGACAAAAAGAATGAAGCTCTAGGCAGAAATTGGCTGCAGGGTGAGTCAAATTCACTTAAAACGTCTGACCACCATTTTTTCCAGTTCCAGTATTTGTGCCCTAACCCTGCAGTCCAAAAATGGATATGCAATATGACAATATATATAATTTATCTTGTGGTGTCAAAACATACATTGTTTACAGTAATAGTTCTTCATAATTTATTTTCAGTGATGGGTTGTAGCTGGAAGGGCATCCGCTGTGTAAAGCATTCATTCATTTTCTTTTCGGCTTAGTCCCTTTATTAATCTGGGGTCGCCACAGCGGAATGAACTGCCAACTTATCCAGCACATGTTTTACGCAGCGGATGCCCTTCCAGCCGCAACCCATCACTGGGAAACACTCACACACTCTCATTCACACACATACACTACGGACAATTTTAGCTTACACAATTCACCTGTCCCGCCTGTCTTTGGACTTGTGGGGGAAAACCGGAGCACTTGGAGGAAACCCACGCGAACACGGGGAGAACATGCAAACTCCACACAGAAATAGGCCGAGGCTCAAACCAAGAGAGTGGAGCTATAAACACCTATATGTCATCATAGCGCTCTGTGTAAAGCTTCATTCACACTACGAGCGACACGTGCGGCAAAGCGACAGTTCATTTTAACATAGAGTGAGCAACTTCCGGCGACCTCCATCTACGCGAGCGAAAGCGACCTCTGGCATCTTTGAACGACATGACAAAGTTGAGAATCCTTCAACTTTATGCAGATAAAGAGAGACTTCCTTGAGCGACAGCCAATAGGAGCACCACTTGAGCTCAAGTGATCATCTCTCAGCTCGCTCAGAGGCCACTTGTGTTCTCCGTGCTATAGACCTACACAGACCTGATCAGTTGGTCGTTCAGTCAGTCGACAGCGACCACTGGTGGATTTACGTGAGAACAGCAGGCAAACTAACTCGTTTTCTACTGGCACTCGCAAGAGAAATTTGCGATCTGAAAAGCATACAGAGCAGCCTCTGGCGGATTCGCGAAAACCAAAACTGCAAAAAAACCTAGCTCCTGGATGTATTTTGTGCTCTGCAGAAATGTATATAGTGGTACGTAATCAGATTGAGCCTGGGTTGCTGTATTCACACACTAATTCCACACATCTGTGTTTATAAAATTGATTTGATTTGATTTGAATTGTATATTCAAAAAGGCGGCAACATCAAAGCTCCAAACATGCACATTTATTAAAATAAAAATGCTGACACAGGCGTGCAACATTTCGAGCACACGGCTTGTCATCAGACAGTGTTCATCACAGTAAGGTGCTCCTTTTTGTACACTTCCGGATCACATGATCTCCTATTATCTCACAATAAGAAAAAAACTTTATAAATTATACAACTTAGATATTCAAAACGAAAATACAGAAACAAACCATAATAGTACATCACAAATTAAAAAACAGAATATAACAAGGAAATACAACAAAACATAGCCAAAAAACCTTTACCCAAACACCTATTTAAACATTAAAGATTTATTAAAGAAAAGGACAAATGTCAAACTCCTCATTTAAACCTCTTGGAGACAATGTATCTAGAGTGAAAATCCAAAAGGCTTCACGTTGTAACAGCAATTTGTTAAGATCTCCCCCCCGACGTGGACACTTCACAACTTCAATCCCTATGTAGAGTGGAGATAGAATGTCTCATAACTGAGAAATGCTGCGCAACAGGATTTCTACGATTATGATGTCGAATAGCGCATCGATGTTCAGAAATGCAAATTTTTAAAGGCCTACTCGTCTTACCGACATAACATAAACCACACAGGCACGATATGTACGTTGGCGGACTTGAGATACAGAGCGAAGTTGACCGCAACGACAGGGTTTGGGTCCCGTGAAGAACAGTTCCAAAAAGCAGGTAAGACAAAAACAAAGGCCAAAAAATAAAATAAAACAAGTAAATAACAGGGTGAGAATGTGGTCAATCTGAAAACGTGGTAAAAATCAGGCGAGGGCTTTTCTTTTTCTGGATTGCTTTTCAAACACTGCTGTTGGCTTTAGGGAAGGGGGTGGGCGGGTCAATCAGTGCTTTTGAAAATACTATTGGTTGGGTTTAGGGAAGTGGATGGGTGGGGGAATCGGTCGGTTGGTCAGTAAGTCAGTCGACAGCGGCCACTGGTGGATTTACACGAGCACCCCAACATATAGATTACGTTAACGGTCTTGCATGAAATAGTGCCTCGAATTTTAAACTTCTTCGCTGTATGGGGATTAATGGTGTAGTCCTTGCTATACGCACGTATACTCAGTATGCTTACTTTTTTCCATGAGCTGTTTGGGTATTACCACTTCTGAGGATCAATAATTGCGTATACCCTTGGTATACTCAGCTGTTTTTCTGATTAAACTTCCCTAATTTATGTGTATTCATGTCCCCTTTAACTGTATACCAAAGGTTTTTTTAACTCTCATCTTAATTTGTTGCATTTTTGTTGCAACTGGTGCATTTTTGCTTAACTTGCGCTATTCCCCGCCCCTGACGACCGCAGTAGATATGAGAAAATTTCATGAGAGTTTTTCGAAGACCACGACAAGTCAACTGAATGATGTCTCGCTGAAACGTTCAGGTAAATTTATGAAACAGCATGGGTGTCGCTTTAGCCCTCCTATATTTCTATTCAGCCCCCTTAAAGGTTTTGCAATTAGCTCATGAACTACACTACTAAATGATTGCCCCAGTCCCCTTTAATTTCTTACTTACGCCGCTCTGTTTTCAGTTTTTTTTATTTAATCAGCAAACCAAATCTGTTCAGGCCGAGAGAAATCCTAAAATGGTTTGGTTTTAAAACAAGCATGCACGAATGTGACAATCAAAAATAATGGCTGATTGATGTTTAAAGGAACCTATTAAATGTAAGCCAGTAAAGAAAGTAAGTTAAAAAGCTGTCTTTCCATGTCAACTAAATTGTTGTAACTGTCTTGATTGACTTTTTTTTAATATTAAAAGGATTAAATAAGCTACATACTGTATAAATACAGCCAATCTCTGAGTCTGCTGGGGGGAGCACTATTAGCTAAACATAAACCATTAAATAGGATTAGACTATTAGCATCTCCCTTTAAAACCAACAAATTTGTTTGAATTTTTTTTCTTTTTAAATGGATAGTTTACGCAAAAAAATTAAAATTGTCATAATTTACTCAACCTTTACTTGTTCCAAACCGGTTGGTCTTTTATTCCTTCTGTTGAACACAAGAGAATATTTTTTGAAGAAAGCTGGAAACCTGTAACCATTGACTTACATTGACATAGTATTTGTTTTTCCTTTTGTGGAAGTTAATGGTTACAGGTAACTGATGTAAAAAAAACAAAAAAAACAAAAAACAAATATATATATATATATATATATATATATATATATATATATATATATATATATATATATATATATATATATATATATATATATATATATAAAGCTAATGAATCAAAGAAACATTGACTGTTTGGGTTGGGTGTAATAGTACACCACCTTTTTTTTTAGGACTACACCACTGATGTGGATGTGTAAAAGTTGACATTTTGTATGTGAAGTTGCATTGTTAACAATAATAGTAATAGTACACATTTAAAAAAATGTGGAGTGGTCAGGGTGTTAGATCAGCTCTTACCAACATATTCAAGATATTAGATGTTCTTTTGTGTCCTAAACGAGATAATTTGTTTTGAAAATTCTTCATTAAATAAATTTGCATGTTAGGAGCTTTGGTGTTGCCACCTGTTTGAATATATATTTAGCATTTTTTGCGGTTTGGCTGAGCACCCAGTTGATGTGCGTGCTTTTGTACATTTTAACATTTATACTTGTACAAGTTCCCAATAAAGTGAAATATATGTGAGTTATTTTATTTTTCATAGATTAAAATGTAAAAAAGAAATAGTTCATTACATGTGGTCACTTCATATGAACTATAAATAGATTGAATTTACACAAACAGTACTCTATTGTGATATATATCGATATCGGGATGTGAGATGACACATCATGATATGAGATTTTTGTCATATCGCCCAGCCATATGTCTACAGGATCCTTGGTTCGGTTTGACAAATGGCACCAAGTGCTATGTATGTACCCTCGGGGTGTTCTGTCAGGTCTTATGGGTTATTCTGTTGCTATGACAATGGGAGGTGAAACTGAGGTCATCTTAAAAACAAAATTAATGCTGCAAATGAATAGTTGCTCAAAAGAGGGTTTTTTTTTTTTTCTCCGGATCATTACATTGATTTCCCATATTAAAGTTTGACATGGAACGAGCAACTGGTGACAGATGGGAAACAGCCCTCCCCCATACTAGCGAGTCACTCCTTGCAGTGCCCAGCAGTCATATAGCCGGTCCTCTAGAGAATGTTTGTTTGAAGGGGGGGGGTTCATTGAGCTGTTATATCATTAGATTTTACTGCCCACTGGACACAAGATAACATTGCTGTAACTTATTGATTGGCTGACAGCAAGACCAAACCCATGTTTTGATGAGAAGTCCATAAACATCATGGAAATGCGCTCTACAGGTGCTGGTCACTGTCTTGATTTTTACTGCAGACGCCGTGCTCATTTTCACCCCACAATTCATAATTTGGTCACACTTTATTTTGACGGTCCGTTTGTTGAATTTAAGTTACATTGCAACTAATTATCATTAGATTATAAGTAGACTGTTAGGGTTGGGGTTAGGGTTAGTGTAAGTTGACGTGTACTTGCAAAGATTCTTATAGTCAGTTAAATGTCTGTTGAAGGACTGTTAAATGTCAGTGTCAACAGATATTAAGCAGACAGTCTACTAATACTCAAATGGACCATCAAAATAAAGTGTTACCCATAATTTAGCTCTCTGAGCATGCTGAAAATATTTAAGGAGAAGAAGAGGCCTTTTTAAACCGTTTACCTTTGACTTGTTCTAAAACAATCGTAGTCTTTTGTTCTGTCAAACACAAAAGAAGATACACTCACCGGCCACTTTATTAGGTACACATAACTAGTACAGGGTTGGACTCTTTTTGCCTTCAGAACTGCCTTAATCCTTCATGGCATAGTTTCAACAAGGTACTGGAAATATCCCTCAGAGATTTTGGTCCATATTGACAAGATAGCATCACGCAGTAGCTGCTGATTTGTCTGCTGCACATCCATGATGCGAATCTCCAGTTCCACCACATCCCAAAGGTGCTTTATTGGATTGAGCTCTGGTGACTGTGGAGGCCATTTGAGTACAGTGAACTCATTGTCATGTTTAAGAAACCAGTCTGAGTTGAATTGCGCTTTATGACATGGTGCGTTATCCTGCTGGAAGTAGCCATCAGAATATGGGTACACTGTTGTCATAAAAGGATGGTCAGCTACAGGGCTTGACGTTAACTTTATTGATCACCAGCCACTGTGGCTAGTAGTTTTCCACTAGCCACAATTTTGTTGTAGGGATAATATATTTTATATGCATAAATTTGACTTTGGCATGGGTTGCGGCATGCTAAAATGACTTGATTTAGATTTTGTGTTTTTTCCACTCACCTCCTCGTTTATTTAACTGTTTTTTGTTTATGGGCTTACTCAATGAGCATGAGCAAATGGGTTATGCTTTCATAAAAAAAGTGTCGCATTGCAATTAGTTTTCTTTCACAGGACTTTTCAGGGCTCAACACAATAAGGATTTACCTTTTTTTTTTTTCAATGGCCACACCAAACTAATTATTTCCTTGCCACAAATTTTAAATAATGTGTCAAAACAAGCAAAATACTGTTGTATATATACACTTTTTCCCCAGGTTTCCTCTCATTGTCCAACGATATGCGCCATATGTAAACCAACTAAGCCAAATGGACACCATAGTCTTGCTCCCAGCATCAGTATTTTTCCTTCTCAAAGTAGTTCACCTTAGTCACATCAGCGGGGGAGTTTTTGAGATCTACCTGAGCTCAATCTCCCCTCTCACCCTGCCAACAAGAGGGAGCGAGAAAGCGAGTAAAAAACATTCTGTGCGCGGTAATGAAAGGATGATGCCGCGCACACGGTTAATGTTAGACCAATTAATAATCTGCTCAAAGAATGGTTAAAGCGAAAGCGACAACAACTGCTGCTGCTGCTTACAAAGAATCTCGAGCCCTTGAAGACACTAGTTTCGTTTCCAGGCACGGTTGTTTTGAGTGAGGAAACGGCACATGAGCTTTTAAACACTCGCGTGCATCAAATCATCTGTGCCCGCGACACTAAAGCCCTCGTCAGTGAGTGGTTGTGTGTGAAAAGTTTCAAGTCACTTAAATCACCTTTCTCCCCCATTCTGATGCTCAGTTTGAACTGCAGCAGATTGTCTTGACCATGTCTACATGCTTAAATGCATTGAGTTGCTGCCATGTGATTGGCTGATTAGAAATTTGTGTGAATGAGCAGTTGGCCAGGTGTACCTAATAAAGTGGCCGGTGAGTGTATATTGAAGAATGTTGATAACCATTGACTTCGATTAGTATTTATTTTTCCTACTATGGATGCCTATAATGGTTACCAGTTTTCCCTTATTCTTCAATATATTTTTGTTTGTGTTGGCCTTAGGGAGACACTATAAATTAGAAGAATGCAACATTGTTACATTGAGTGTGAGAGCGTGAACTAAAATATAGTTAATATGTATTATTCAGATCATTTTTTTAGGAAACGTATGTGTTAATCCACGCCTTTTTAAAGCTTTCTCTGTGTCTGAAGTATCTGGATAGAGAGAGGGTGAGTTCTGCTCAGATCGGCGACAGATGATCAGTCTTGGCACTGTTAATCCTCATTATTTTCCATGCGAATCTTTGATTTCCTCTTGCTCTGCCAGCTGATTTTCTCTAATGAGTGATAAGCACTTCCTCTAAAATCTCTTACTCAGGAAGGGTTCGTCAGTAATGTAATCTGGTCATTATGAGAGCCGACAATAGCATGCGCAGCAAACAGCCAAACAAGCCGTTTATTCTAACTTATTTAATTCAGAATTTTTCCATTTTCATTTATACAGTTGAAGTCTGAATTATTAGCCCCCTGTTTATTTTTTTCACAATTTCTGTTAACGGAAAGCAGAACTCATCTATAATAACTGATTTATTTTATCTTTGTCATGATGACAGTAAATAATATTTTACTAGATATTTTTCATTACACTTCTATTCAGCTTAAAGTGGCATTTAAAGGCTTAACTAGGTTAATTAGGTTAACTAGGCAGGTTAGGGTAATTAGGCAAGTTATTGTATAATGATGGTTTGTTCTGTAGACTATCGAAAGAAAATATAGCTTAAAAGGGCTAATAATTTTGACCTTAAAATGGTTTTTAAAAAATTTAAAACTGCTTTTATTCTAGCCTAAATAAAAACAAATAAGACTTTCTCCAGAAGAAAAAAAGATTATCAGACATACTGTGGAAATTTTCTTGCTCTGTTAAACATTATTTGGGAAATATTTAAAAAAGAAAAAAATCAAAGGGGGCGAATAATTCTGACTTCAACTGTATATGTCATGTAAACACTCTAAAGCAGGGATGTCAAACTCAATTCCTGGAGGGCCGCAGCCCTGCACAGTTTAGTTCCAACCCTAATTAAACACACCTGATCAAACTAATTGAGTCCTTCAGGCTTGTTTGAAACCTACCAGTAAGTGTGTTGAAGCAGGGTTGGAACTAAACTGTGCAGGGCTGCGGCCCCCCCAGGAACTGAGTTTGACATCCCTGCTCTAAAGTGTCAGGAGTGACCGTTGGATTTAAATATAGTAATGGATGCTGTAATTTATAGTTTAGTGGGTGTACGGAACATGATTCATTCCTAAGAGTTTGACTGTGGTTATCATAGTAAATTTTAGCATGTCGCGTGTTATTTTTTAAAATATTTTTTACCAATTAAATATTGCAGCCTTGTTATGTTGTGCAAAATGAAGGTAACATAGGTAAAGGGTTGCTCCGGAGAGCAGGTTTTTGCAATGTTGCCATGTAAAACATGACCAAAATTGAAAATTTCACCCCAAAAACTGGAAATTATGTCATCATTTACTCACCCGACACCAGGGTTACAAACCTGTTTATATGGAAATAATGATAAAAATGGCCTTGACTCTCTTATGAGATTTCTAATTGAAGTTAAGACCTGGCTGTCATCAATTTTTTTTTCAAATTTCAATGAGGAGAAAACTGAGCTTGTCTGGTTTGGACTACTTATTGCACTGGTTGCCTGTTCATCGTGTCGGTTTTAAATTACTTCCCTTGGTTTTTAAATCACTAAATGGCTTGGCACTTTCTTATCTGTCAGACATGTTTAATGAACATCAACCTGGGGTGCGTTTCCCAAACAAAGGAGCAACTCGCTGCTGAACTATCATAGTACGATGAATCGTTTGGGAAAGAACAATGTAGTGACAAGTGTTTCCCAAAACTCGTAGTTTTTCTGTCACAGATCGATCGTTTGAACCACGTTAGTTACAGCGTAAAACGCCTATCATGATGCTCTAAATGGAGTGGAGTAACTACTTTAGAGAAGAACCCCATAATTTCTTTGTGCAAGTTATATTGTTTTACACGCACACACATTTAAAAAAAAATCCAATATTAGTTTTGGTAAAAACATGCACTCGTTTTCCATATTAATTGAAATATATGTAAATGGAACATATAGGGCCTGTGCTTCCTTTACAAATATTATTAAGAACATTACATATTCTATTTTAAAACATAAAATCACTTACAAAAAGCTAACACGTAATCTAATATCATATATAAATCATATAAATAAATAAATAAATAAATAAATAATGAGGCTATTTATTAAGAAATTAAATTAAATTCTTATTATTTATTAGGAAATCTTCTTTAATAATAATAATAATAATATTAATGATGATGACGATGATGATGATGATGATGATGATGATTATTAAGTAGGATATTGTTTATTTTTTACTTTTTGAAAAGTCTACTTTTACAATTTGACACATGCAAACCACTGCAGAAATGTTCTAACCGACAGGCCCATGTCATAAACAGTACAGATACGTAATAAATAACGGTAACACTTTATTTTGATGGTCCATTTGAGTATTAGTAGACTGTCTGCTTAATATCTGTTGACACTGACATTTAACAGTCCTTCAACAGACATTTAACTGACTATAAGAAACTTTGCAATTACATGTCAACCTACACTAACCCTAACCCCAACCCTAACCCCAACCTAACAGTCTACTTATAATCTAATGATAATTAGTTGCAATGTAACTTAAAGGTGCTGTATGTAAGTTTTTTTACTCTTCTAAAGCAAAAAAATAACATAATATGTGTGCAGATATTTAAGAAGCATCCCAAGTGAACATACTTGTTTAACTGAAAAACAATGCTGAAGTCAGATATTCTGCTTTGAAAATGTTTTTTCCGTGCCGGAACGCTGTCTTTGTTTAGGTAATTTTCATATGCACATGCCAGTTTAGCCAATTATAATTCAGCACCCCGGGTTGCCTTGTTGGAAAACAGCGTATTTCATTCATTCATTCAGAAAGGCTCTGAAAGCATGCGTCCGTGACCGAAAAGAACAGTATGGGAGGCAGATTCAGTTCCACATGAGGTTATTAATTAGCAAATTACATAAATATTATGAACGTAAACATTAGGTGAGCAGGTTACATTGTAACCGCGTGTCCTAAAACACACTGTGACGAGAGAGGCAGTGATCAGCTATTTGGCTGTTTGCACCTGACGAAACACGACAGAAATTTAAATACAGCCTTTCAGAAGCACATAATATGCACTCACTCACGAAACAGTAAGGTTTAGAATCTGTTTAATACATGTTAACCCATGTTAACATCATTAAATGTAAAATGGCATTCAAACTCTATTTGTTAGTCATTCATACTCTATTGTTAGCATTTAGCACTGAATAAAGCACACGAGATTTACCTGAGGTGATCACTGTCATAGGTTTCACAAGTTCAGCTGTGAGAAATAGAAGCCGTTTCTAATAATTCAATTCGAGGTGTTGGTTAGGACAAAAACTCCCTCCCTCTAAAACTCACACTAAAGTGTGACCTAAATAACCTACTATAAATTAAAAGCATTAAAGTGTGCTACGTTTTTTGTTTTCACAAGCTTTGGAGACGTAACATAAATTCCACTTTTAAATAATAGCTCACCTAGCTTTCGTCATGAGCCACGGCTGTGCTCAAAATGACATCAATGTTTTCAAAGTGCACTGTGAAGGGAGCGCAATTGTCAACTTGAAGATCGCTAAAACTAAACTGTAAAAATACTTTGAAAGCAAGTTACACCTACGAGAGATGACTTTAATGCTTTTTAAAAAAAAATATTCCAAGTTTAAATGTTAGAATGTTCTAAATGAATAGGGCATGGGGGGCAAACTGAGATTAGAACACAGCAAGGAACTAAGTTTCTAACTACAGCTCCAGAGGTGTAGCTGTAGGCATACAAGTTTGCGACGCAGTTTGCGAATGTTTGTTTGAACGATGGATTTTGGAAACGCCAACGAACTATGTTTGTAACGACGGAACTTGCGACCTTAGTTGGCTAACGATGGTTTTCGGAAATGCACCCTTGGTCAGTCTCTTCGGTCATCAAACCAGAGATTATTATGCATCCCTAAGTCGAGGCTGAAATTCAGGGGTGACCGTGCTGGTCCTATAGATTGTGGAATGCTCTGCCCCTCTGTATTAGATCTATATAATCTCTGTCTGTTTTTAATTCTAGGTTGAAAACTTACCTTTTTAATTTGGCATTTTATTAGTGAGAATTGGTTAACACTTTATTTTGATGGTCCATTTGAGTATTAGTAGATTGTCTGCTTAATATCTGTTGATACTGCTGCTAAACAGACATTTAACTGACTATAAGAAACTTTGTAAGTACATGTCAACTTACACTAACCCTAACCCTAACCCCAACCTAACAGTCAACTTATAATCAAGCGAGAATTAGTTGGCATGTAGATGCAATGTAACTTGATTTCATCAAACGGACCATCAAAATAAAGTGTGACCTAGAATTGTTTGTTTTAGCTATAATTTTATATCTTTCGCTTTGTGATTTGTATTGTGCAGCACATTGGTCAACCTTTGGTTGTGTTTAATAGTGATGTATAAATAAAATGGAGATTGACATTTCCTATTATGCAGTGGTGTAGTCCTAAAAAAAAGTTGGTGTACTATCATACCCAACCCAAATAGTCAATGTTTCTTTGATTCATTAGCTTTATATATATATATATATATATATATATATATATATATATATATATATATATATATATATATATATATATATAATTTTTTTTTTTTTTTTTTTTTTATTTATTTATTTATTTTTTTACATCAGTTACCTGTAACCATTAACTTTCAGCTTTCTTCAAAATATCTTCTTTTGTGTTCAACAGAAGGAATAAAAGACAAACCGGTTTGGAACGAGTAAAGGTTGAGTAAATGATGACAATTTTCATTTTTTGTGTAAACTATCCATTTAAAAAGAAAAAAAAAATTCAAACAAATGTGTTGGTTTTAAAGGGAGATGCTAATAGTCTAATCCTATTTAATGATTTATGTTTAGCTAATAGTGCTCCCCCCAGCAGACTCTGAGATTGGCTGTATTTATACAGTATGTAGTTATTTAATCATTTTAATATAAAAAAAAAGAGTCAATCAAGATAGTTACAACAATTTAGTTGACATGGAAAGACAGCTTATTAACTTACTTTCTTTACTGGCTTATTACTTTACATTTAATAGATTCCTTTAAACATCAATCAGCCATTATTTTTGATTGTCACATTCGTGCATGCTTGTTTTAAACCAAACTATTAGGAGTCTGTCTTCTGTTGTCGCTATTACATACTAGTAGTTGCCCTTTTAAATCGCATATTGTTACGTGATTTATGAGTAGTCTTTGCCTCATCGTTTTTAGTGTTTTAGTGTCGTTCCCTGTAGCGGTAGGCACGATTAAGACATGTGGAATGCTGTTTTACAGGGGCCATTTTAGGATTTCTCTCGGCCTGAACAGATTTGGTTTGCTGACTAAATAAAAAAACTGAAAACAGAGCGGCGGAAGTCTGCCACCGTTTTCATATCAAAATTAAAGGGGACTGAGGCGATCATTTAGTAGTGTACAGTTCATGAGCTAATCGCAAAACCTTTAAGGGGGCTGAATAGAAATATAGGAGGGCTAAAGCGACACCCATGCTGTTTCATAAATTTACCTGAACGTTTCAGCGAGACATCATTCAGTTGACTTGTCGTGGTCTTCGAAAAACTCTCACGAAATTTTCTCATATCTACTGCGGTCGTCAGGGGCGGAGAATAGCGCAAGTTAAGCAAAAATGCACCAGTTGCAACAAAAATGCAACAAATTAAGATGAGAGTTAAAAAAAACCTTTGGTATACAGTTAAAGGGGACATGAATACACATAAATTAGGGAAGTTTAATCAGAAAAACAAGTGAGTATACCGAGGGTATACGCAATTATTGATCCTCAGAAGTGGTAATACCCAAACAGCTCATGGAAAAAAAAGTAAGCATACCGAGTATACGTGCGTATAGCAAGGACTACACCATTGCTATTATGGATGTCAATGCTTAGTGATTTTCCAACATTCTTCAATATATCTTCGTTTGTGTTTAACAAAACAAAGAACATTTCAAAGTGGCCTGGAACAAGTCAAGGGTGACTAAATCATGGCAGAATGTTGTGCATTTCTTTAGATTGGGCAGATGCAGGTAGCAATACTTTAAGTTGATGAAGATATCAACATTGTCTCTTGCATTGACAGGGCAGTCTACTGAACATACATCAATTCTGTCAGTCATATGCATTCACACAAGGTTGAATATGGTGTCTACAGGTTAAGGTCTGTAGCCCCCTGGGGGCTTTTGCCTGAGGCTTTGGAGATTTTAAACCTTTAACTACCTTTATTTTTTTTTGACATATTATAATCAAATCCTTCTATTTATTTTCACACTGTATTTAATTTTATAAACTTTATTCAAGATGAAATCGTGTGACATATAATTAGTTTTAACTAAATACTAAATTGTGATGTATTTAATGTAAATCTGATAATAAAGCAATAACGGTAACTATCGTAACAGATGTAGTTTTTTTAGGTTCATCATTTGATGGAATACTGACAAAACACTCATTTATCACTTTAATATGGATTTACAAAACTGGTAACAAAAATGCCACTTTTTATAGACCAACTAACTATTTGTTTTGACTTTTATTGGGACTTTTAAATTTGACAGTGTTCCTACATTATTATACATAATAATAATTCATTTATTAATTTTCTTTTTACCCCCTTTATTAATCTGGGGTCACCACAGCAGAATGAACCGCCAACTTATCCAGCATAGGTTTTACACAGCGGATGCCCTTCCAGCCGCAACCCATCAATGGAAATCATCCATACACACTCATTCACATCCATACACTACGGACAGTTTAGCCTACCCAATTCACCTGTAACGCATGTCATTGGACTTGTGGGGGAAACTGGAGCACCCGGAGGAAACCCACACAAAAACGGGGAGAACATGCAAATTCTGAATGAGTGTGTATGGATGTTTCCTAGTGATGGGTTGCAGCTGGAAGGGCATCCACTGCGTTAAGCATATGCTGGATAAGTTGCCGGTTCAGTCCGCTGTGGCGACCCCAGATTAATAAAGGGAATAAGCCGAAAAGAAAATTAATGAATGAATAATATTAATAATAATAATAATAATAATGTATTACTTTGGATTCAAAAAACATCTTGATTTCTCCACAAGGGGTGGGATTTATTTTAAGGAAAGCATTGGTAGCACTCCAAGAAATTCAACCTGACAGTATTTTGGCGACTTTAAGGATGTAAAATGAAAAAGCACTGATTTGCATGCCAGCCTCGACTCGCTCATCACGTTCAGCACCCAAATACAGGCAGAAAGGCAGAAGCTAAGCGCGTGGTGGTTGTGCACTGCACGCACACTTTGTTTGCTTTGAAATGCAGGATCAAACAGGGCCATGCCGCAAAAGGTTAGCCTGTTAGAGGACAAATATACAGTATCTGTATCTCTCTCAGTCTCTCTTGCTCTCTCTCCTACACACACACTCGCGGCTCACGTTTCCGCGCTCGCTTTCCAACGTGCTGCTTTGACGCCCAGATGTCTCTCCTGTCCCCGGCTTCTTACACACAGTTACACGCTGCATACTAATAAACTTCAGCCTGAACGGGATGAACGAGACATACAAATGTCGTTTCATCTCAGTCACACGCTGATTCTGCCTCACGCAACATGTTGCGCATGTTTTTTCCTCCAGTCTTTGCGCATTTAAGGAAAATTACGCATCGCCAAAACGATGCTATTATTGAACGCCACCGAGTCTTTAAACGTCCACACTGCGTCGTTTATTTCGCTCGGGTCTTGTGATGAACGGATTGCGTTTTGACGGGATGCTGAAGGTGAATGGAGCGAGAGAAAGGACAAGGCGGGCGACCGGCTTCTAAACGTGTACTGGAAGATGTGCGCTTATTATGAGTGATCTCCCACATTGACACGTCCAGTGAGTGCGCGCGTGTGTGATGAGTGAGTGAGTGAGCGCGGGCGCGCGCGCGCGTGTGTATCCATCGCCCGTAGTCTGTAGATCTGTGTTACTGCGCCAGGATGGAGATGACGCAAATGACCCAGCTCCCCAAAAAGAGTTTCAAGACGAACATGGCGGCAACTTAACACAGGACACAAGATGATGATGATGATGATGATGAACAGCAGAGAAGATCGAAGGCAATCCGCCCAGATAGGGAAAGAGCAGCTCGTTCAGCGTCTCGCCTTCCCTTGAGGAGATACGGGGACACAGGCAGGAGCTTCGGGAAAAGAGGAGGCATGTTGTCACACAGAAGCGCTTTTTCTCCGGGGAGCCATGCGGAATAACGGAGATATGACCGCGAGCGGCTTCATCTAGCCCAGAGAGTCGGATACAGCTGCCGAGAGCGCTGTTGAACGGAGGAAAACATTTCAAATCAATGCATTTTGTGGCAGATCGAGGAGCCGTCGCGGTGGAGTCGGCCAGTGCTGCTCTTTCCTGAAATATGACCAGGGGTGCTTGGACGTGTCGGCAGCAAGATGACGGCTTAAAAATCTGCTTCGCACCCCGAGAGGACGAAAAGCCATTATTCACCGATTCGGAACGGGCCCAGAGATGGCGACTGTCCTTAGCCTCTCTTTTGTTTATCACCGTTTTGCTCTCTGATCATCTGTGGTTCTGCGCCGAGGCGAAACTGACGAGGACGCGAGACAAACGGCTGGAACACACCAACCATATACTTTCATCCAGCCATCAGACAGAGCAGAGTCTTATTTTTATAGGCAATTCTACCAAACCTCTGTGGAGACTTGAAACTTGTCATCCTGACAGCCTCTCCAAAAACTGCTTGACTTTCGCCGAGGCGGAAGCCGTGTGCTCGGGCCTCTCCGAGTGGAACCTGAGCGATTTCTATCTTTCTTTTTGTAATTCCTACTCTCTTTTGGATTTGTTTTACGGGTTTACGAGTCCGGACAATTTGACCTGTAGCCTGGACATGGCTGATGCGTCGGGATGCAGCCAGTGCGTTCAGGCTTACCAACGCTACGACCGACGAGCTCAGGAGAAATACCGAGAGTTTGAGCTTTTGGTTCAGAAATATGAAACGGATGTATATTCGGTGCGGACATGTATGGAAGAGTGCACGGTAGGCGAATGCTGCTTTTCTCTTTTGGTGTTGCTTTGTTTGCTGACGGCTTCTTACAAAAGCGCGTTATGTGCGTACATTTCTTTCACGTTAAGCGCAATCAAACGCTACATGTGTACGGTTCGCTGTTTTGTCATCTGCGCGCGAGAACGCGCCCGGATACATGGTGCGCGCGCACTTGTGGATTAACGGGAGGTGGATTTGTTTGACACCTTGAATGCACAAGTTTGGGTTAGATGGAAGGTAGTTTATGGACACTAATTATACGGTGATTTCTCCCTCAGTTGTATGTGATGCAAATTCACAAAAGGATAAGCAAGGCGAGCAGAACATAACTAAAACGAAAGCTAGCTTTTAGGATAAAAAGGTATGGTTCATCTACCTCTAGTGACGTGTGATTTGATCATTTTAATATTAGTTTATACAAAAAGTCCTAAACTTCGAACTTGGCAGTTATTATGTGTCCATGTCAAATACTACAGTAACAGCACATAGGCTATTATGTAATGACAATGTCAACACATTACCATAATGAATACCATATGGTATTTGCATGGTGCTCCAGGGTGTTTAAAACAAATCATGATGCAGCTCATGGCTGTTTTTACATTCCTTGCTATTTACATGCAAATTTTACAATTTCTACTTTTTTAGAAAGTTCCATTTTTTTTATTAGTGCAATCAACACATGTGCATAGCTAAAAAAAAAATAGTTAATCTGGTCGTTTCAATCTTATTTTTGGGCTGATTTGTGCACATTTCATCTAGCCAGGCAAGCCTAAAACCAGATAACCATCTTTGGTTTAAAATGTGTTTATTTTTTTCCACAGGGTTTCCTTTCGTAGAAGGGAATTATTTTAGTGTGGAAGGACAAATCTGAGGGCATGTCCTCTCATTTGGAACCATCAGAGATTTATGGTTGTAGGTGTCCTACGATCTGCAGAGAGATAGAACAACACAAAGACTGTGTGGTGTGTGTGAGAGAGAGCGAGAGGGAGATGGCGCAGTGCTTTATGGAATTTCAATAACGTTAATAGCGCAGCAGTGATTTTTTTTTCTTTCTGTGTAATCCCCGGAAGTCTATTCTCTTCCAGTCATTGTTCAGGTGTTTTTCCTTCAGTCATGGCGTTGAATAGCAGTGTTGTTACACATGCATGAAATAGGACTGTTGCTCTTTGCCTCTACCTTAATGGAGCAGCTGCAGCCGCCGCAGCAGAGGAGAGCATGTGAAGCATGTCATTCGCAAACGATTAGCTCTATCAGGTTTGTATTTCCTGTGCTGTGGGATGAGAAAACAAGGGCAAAATGTCCTGCCAAACCGACAGCAGGACACTTTGTAAAGTACACTGCACATTACACTTTCAGTGAGTGTGCAGCAGATTGTTGCATCTCTTCCTTGCTTTTTTTTCCATCTATTGTCTCTCTCTCTCTCTCTCTCTCTCTCTCTCTCTCTCTCTCTCTCTCTCTCTCTCTCTCTCATGTTTATTTATAGATTTTTTTTCTTTCTTTTCAGTTTTGCTCAGGTTTGCATGCAGGCGAGAGTGCTTTGGTCTCTGTCCATGGTGCTGAAACAAGTACACACTGCTTTTTGCTGAATAATACATATAAATTCACATTTTATTTGCATAAACAAGCTAATTTTCTTGTTAGCAACAGTTTAAAATAAATTTCTGATTTTTTTTATTTGTTTCTAGGTATCGCAAGGTGATATATTAATTCCTTAATAATAATTCCTTACATTTGTATAGCACTTTTCTGAAATACTCAAAGCGCTTTACAGATTTTTTTTTTTTTTTGGGGGTGGGTGTTGGGTTGGGGGATCTCCTCATCCACCACCATCTACAGAAATATAACAGATATAATTGAAATTTTGTATAACAGAAATTAATGAATTAATAATTAATGAATTATTTAATTTGTGTTCAGGTTATTTTGGTAAATAAAAGCAACAACTTTACAATGTTTGAAGTTATATTAGTGTCATAAATGTTTGTAAAATATATTTAGCATTTTTGCTTTATTTAAATTTTGTTGGTACACATAAGACACTTATTTACAAGCAATTACAGAAAGAAAAAACATTTTTGTAATAAAAGTGATAATGTTAGTTAAATGAATTTATTTAGTTAAAAAACAAAAACAAATGTTTGATACATATTTACTATTTTTGAGCTATCATGAGTTTATAATTTGTAGGAATTTCATAATATTCCGTTAAGTTTGATGATATTTTCTTTTCAGTTTTGCTCAGGTTTGCAGGCTAGAGTGGTTTGGTCTCTGTCCATGGTGCTGAAACTAGTACACACTGCCTTTTGCTGAATAATAAATTTGCATAAACAAGCTCATTTTCCCAGTAGTAGCAGTCTAAAATAAATTTATGAAATTTTTATTTGGTGCTAGGTATCGCAAGGTGGTATAATAGTCCCTTAATAATAATTCCTTACATGTATATAGCACTTTTCTGGACACTCAAAGTGCTTTGCAGATTTTTGGACAGAATCTCCTCATCCACCACCAGTTACAGAAATATATAATTGAATATATAATATAATTGAAATTATGTATAACAGAAATGAATGAATTAATTATTAATGAATGAATTAATTTGTGTTCAGGTTATTTTGGTAAATAAAAAACAAAAACCTCTGAGTGCCGTCTGAAATTTCCATTGAACATTAACATTTCTCTCAGCCTCCTTTGTTTATGTTGAGTAATTTCACTTTAAAGACCAGGAAAAGGACATATTGTTTGCCATAAATGTGATATTACTGAAACTACACACAGGACCCTAATAAAAATGCTAATTTTAGAGGAAACTTTCAGACGGCATTTAGAGGTTTTTGCATCTGAACTCCTTAATTATAGAAATAAAATGTTTTTGTATAAAATAAAATGGGCTTTTAAACAGTCATGAGTTAATAATTTTGTAGCAATTTTATTAAATTCCATTTAGTTTGAAGAGATTTTCTTTGAAATTGTTATAAATTGTCTTATTGATGTAAACAATTATATATATATATATATATATATATATATATATATATATATATATATATATATATATATATATATATATATAGTAAATTTGCATTAACATGGTAAAAATTAATTCAGAATTTAGAATTATAATTAAGATAATAATTAAGTTTTATAGAAGTCTCAAAAAATTATGTAAAAAATACATTTAATAAAAATAAATAAATAAATAAATAAAAATAAATAAATAATAAAATAAACAAATAAACAAACAAATAAATAAATAAATAAACAAACAAATAAATAAATAAACAAATAAATAAATAGGGCACAAACTTTGAATGGATTATGAGGCTTAATAAAATAGTCTGTGTTGAGGATGCTAAAAATCAATAATCTTTTAAAGTAATTTGCTCCATTTTAAGGAAAGCATTTCTGTTTAAGTGAACCAGGGATACAGCTAAACCTTGAGTTCTTATTATAATTAAAGTGTTAAGTAAATGTATTAAGTAGCATCATTCCTTGATATAGCATAAAGTTGCTTTAATAATAATAATAATAATAATAATAATAATAATAATAATAATAATAATCTTGCTCCTGTATCAATCTATTATTTAACAACAAATACATAAATAAATATAAAATATACATTTAGCTTGCTGTTATGTTTTCGTCATCTTGACGCTGAAATAAGTTTTGCCCTAAAAACTCAAGCATCAGTATGGAATATGCTGCTCGTATCATGCCACTCACCAACTATTTACACTTCAGATGGCACACAAATCCATTGCATAATCCATTTTAAGCCATAGATTGTTCAGACACTACCCAAAATTACTCCTCCATATCCCAGTCCAAAATCCGAAGCCTGTAGAGAACCTAAGGCAGAATAGCAACTATCTGGAAGAACTAAATTTATAATCCTCCATCTGTCTGAATGTGTGTGTGCATGTGCAAGAGGGAGTTAAGGAAAGTACAAGAAAACGAGAAGAGAGATTTTGTGTTTTGTTACCTCTTCCCTAGTTTCAGCCTGCGGCTCCACAGGCCGCCCACAGCCCGTTCACTGACCATCTGATGCACACACACTGCACACCAAACTGCCCAGCTCTAATCTGATTGGCTGGTTTTAAAACAAAATCCTCTGTTCCTCTGGTTCACCTGCAGAATGTCATGTTTACAAGATACTGTAACTTATCCTACAGCAGGACTGTATATTCTGCTTTTTTTGATAATGTCCGTGTAATAATATTTTCTTATTTCTTTAGAGTAAATAAAAATTACAATAACAGAGTGAATTAAAACATTTAGGGGGAAAAAGTGGGTTTTAAGGAGAAGTTGTCAACTTATGATTAGGCCCACACAAAATCTGCAGAGACCTTATGTCACAATCACCAACGATCCAGCCTGTGCAGATCACTGGTAAACACACAGTACCGCATAACTACAAAACTGCCATTATATGGACTACAAGTTCCAGTCATGCACTGCACACACACACTAGTTCCTAATCCTGGCTGATTTCTAACTTACACAGCTGAAGCTGCTCAAAGACTGATTAATTTGACTATTTATACAGCACACTAACACACATACTTTGCTGAGTCTTGTTATACATTACTGTGAACATTACGACGCGTTTCCCTTGCCTAGTCTTGCCGTGTACCGATCTTTGCTTTGTTTTGTTTGTTTATCATTTCTGCTGCCTGCCTTTGACCATCCGCCTGCTTATTGGCTACGATTCTGGATTGCCTTTATACTGTTTCTGGTTTCTGATTCTGGATTTCTGTTTGGTCCTATGTTGACTGTTGCTTGCCTGGCCATTCTCCACATAATAAACCTGCGTTTGAATCCGCACTTCCTTTGTCAGCGTCCCCTTCACATTACACCTTTAGCCTATCATTGAGTTTATTTATTACTTATGCAAACGTGTTTAAATATAGATTTGTTCAGTTTTTTATATTCATTTCAGTAATATTATTGACTAATATGCAAATGTTTATATAACCTATTTACAATAAAGTTTAAGTAAGTAATATAATATAGTAAGTTTTTTTTTAAATGGATATATTATATGAAAGACTTGCTTTGTTTACCAAACAGGTGGATATAATTGGATTTAATTTGTAAGCCTAAAATAAAGTCATTGTTTATTTATTTATTTATTTTATTTAATGTTTAATGATTTTGTTGCAGATTTTTTTCTACTAACTTCTGCACAGAAATTGGATTCTTTCTCTTCCTGCTGATGATATATGCTTTGTTTGATCACGTGCTCACCTTAAATAAAACTGTTTATAAAGTAATTGTTCAATTAGTTAATAATAATGATTTACCTCATGATAATGTACAGAAAAATCCTCAGCTCAAAAGCTTTTTAACTGACAGCGGGGAAAATAAGCATTGAACATGTCATGTTTTACCTGGGAATAATATTTCTAAAGCAGCTGTTGACATGCTATTAAACCCGATTTTGGTAAAAACTCAAACAATACAAACACAAAAATAAAACAAAACAAAACAAAAAAATCTGAAAAAAAATCGTTATGTGTAATAACAATAAAATGACACAAGGATAAAGTACTGAACTACTATTTAGTACTCTATATAAACGGTTTTTTCACCTCTTATATGGAGAATGAAGTCACATGCATTGCTCAGCTGTGAGTTTTTCACAGACTTTAACAGAGTGTAAAAATCTTGATGGTTTTGTGGGTCTCGTCTATCAAATCTGATCTTTAATTTTTATGTTATATTGGATTCTAGTCAGGTGGCCATTCTAAAGCTTGAATTTCTTTCTTTGAAAGCATTTGAGGGTTTCCTTGGCTGTGTTTTGGATCATTGTCTTACTGAAATGTCCACTCTGGTTTCATCTTCATCATTCTGGTAATGTGCATGTTGAACTGAAGCAGCTGATATTAATTTACAAAGGGCAGAGAGAAGAACTACTGAGAGATTTCAGCTGCTGTCTGGGCTTTCACTGCTTTTCAACACCTCCCTTTCTTCATGTGTTTAATCATTTTTCCCTGCGTCATTTCATTTTATAACTTAATTTGTAAACTAATTAGTTTTGTTTTCTTTGCATGTATGGATTTGTTTGGTTATTACCGACATCTGGGGAAAATTTCAAGTCAGCAGCACCTTTACAAATATGTTTTCTGAGAAAAGATGGTGATATGTTCAATACTTATTTTTGACCAATCAAAAGTTCTACGATTTACAATGTATACTAATGACGTTGAATAAAACATAACATTTTTACTTTCGAATGCTAGCTCAAAATGAGAATTAGTTAAAATAACATTTAAAAAAAATATAAAAATACATATTTTTTATTATCAAAATAATGTTTCTTTCTCCACAATAATTTTTTAACTTTAAAAGAGTTAAGAAATGTAATATTTGCTGAAATATTTAATCACAAAAAAATAATAAACAAAATAAATAAATACATAAATAAATAAATAAATAATATGATATTGTGTTCAAGTGTCACTTACTGGAAAAAAACGTAATCACATTTTATAGAATAAAACAAATACTGTTTACTCAAAAACATAGTAAATTAGTAAATCCAGGAAAACATAATTTTCAGGTGGCATCTTATTTATTTATTTATTTATTTATGTATTCATTCATTCATTCATTCATTCATTCATTCATTCATTCATTCATTCATTTACCTACTAACATACTTACATACTCATAACTGCATACAATAGTCAACATTTGAAGTGGCTCAAATCCATTCACCAACATTTAAAATTTGAAAAACATTTTTGATCCACTTCAAATGTTGACTACTATATACACATTTTGCAATAGACTTAAAAAGTATTGTTCTAAAGATGCAACTAACAACTTATGGAGTAAATCTGCCTTTAAATAGTAAACAGACTGTGATTGGTCACTTTAAATGTCAATCAGACAGTCTCGTCCAGTGTAAGTGGGCAGGCCTTGGCCTGAATATGCTGGAGCATGAAGTAGATCTTATGCCGTTAGTCAAACGTCTAGATAAACAGGACTGCATCTTCCCAGCAGCGCTTTGTGGAGACATGCTTGTTCTAGCAAGACTTTTTTGTCGGTTAGAATGATTCTGATTGACTGATGTTGATTGACAGCTGTTAGTGCAAGCGAAAGGGGCCCAGGTGTCCTCCTTTGAACATAGCCAGGGTTTTGTCAGAGAGTCGGGATCAGGTCAGATCTAGATGAGACTTGAATTTATTAACCATGTGAAGCATGACAGTGGAAATAGTAGTTGGAAAATCAAATGTTTTGAAAGGTGTTGAGTCTCAGATTATTAAAAAAAGTAAGATGAATTATATAATGACCTAACCCTCAAATCTACTTTATAAAAATCTGAAAAGATATGCAGTTGGTTGGTTATTTGACATTTGTATTTTCCTTTTTGGTGAAATCATTGTTTCTTTTAGCTTGACTGAAATAAAAGCTGTTTTTTTTTTATTATTTATTTTAAGGTCAGTATTATTAGCCCTCTTAAGATCTCCCCCCCCCCCCAATTGGCTACAGAACAAAACTAGCTAACGTAATCAACCTAGTAAAACCTTTAAATAGCAATTTAGGCTAAATAATAGCATCCTGCAAAATAACTAGTCAAAAGAAATGAGTTAATTAATCTATTATGTTTAACAAAACCTCTCCTTTAAACAGCACATGGGAAATGTATATAAAAAAATACATTTAAATTAAAACATTTCACAAGAGGCCTTCAACTATAATTTTATAAGGAGTGCCCATGAAACTCACTAAAGGGCACTAGCTATATGTACTCTTCACCAGATATTCACCTGGACTACAACGCCCACTATGATTTGCGGACACTACAGCTGATAGCAATTTGAACTCCATCACACACACACAGGTCATCCTTACTGATTACGCACACTATATATACACCACTCTTATTTACACCTGTGCTCAGTCTTGTATTTCTATTACAGTGTGCATTACTCAGTGTCTATTTGTTCCATGCCTGTCATGTTTTGAATCTTTCTGTCTGTTTTACTATTGCGTTTTTTGCCTGCCCCGTTATTCGCCTGTTTACTGGATTACACTTTGTTGATTACACCTTTTGTTTGCCGTTTGCTCCTGTTGTCCATTGCTTATATCAATATTAATATTAATTAAATATAGAATATATAATAATATATGTTTTTATTTTTATTTTTTAAAACACACAGATACAAAGCTCCTGAATTCTTCAGGTATTTTTTTGTTAACAATAATAGAGTATTTGGGCCTTTTCTTTAATATATGAACCTGTACAGGACAAAGATGACAAAAAAAGCTACTGCTTTGAATTGGACTCACTACTATTCATCTGTTGATCGTATCCATTAAAATAAACAGTTCACACAAAGAGAGCTAGCATCGTCTGTGAATCAACAGAGATGTGAGATGCAGACGGGAGGCAAACTGGTTATAACTCTAATCATCGTTACCTTTACATTTGCGTGGTGGTTTCATTTATACAACTAAGCATAGTCCTATTTGACGTGCAGTGGTTGGAAGTGCAGCTACGGTTAAGTCTGTATTTTACAGTGAGATTTTTTTTGCACCGAGTCCGAAATAATCAATAACAGAAAACGGTAAATGCCATCACACCAATCATTTTACATAAAACATATTTAATAATGAAATCAAATAATTATAGTACTATAATTAAGTTAATTTTAAGCTATCTCACGGCCCACCTGCAGGATCGATGAGGCCCACTAGTGGCCCATCGGTTGAGAATCCCTGTTCTATATAAATCTGCATTTGAAACTTCTCTTTGTTGTTTGCACAATTCATACAGGGAGTGCAGAATTATTAGGGAAGTTGTATTTTTGAGGATTATTTTATTATTGAACAACAACCATGTTGTCAATGAACACAAAAAACTCATTAATATCAAAGCTGAATATTTTTGGAAGTAGTTTTTAGTTTTAGCTATTTTAGGAGGATATCTGTGTGTGCAGGTGACTATTACTGTGCATAATTATTAGGCAACTTAACAAAAAACAAATATATACCCATTTCAATTATTTATTTTCACCAGTGAAACCAATATAACATCTCAACATTCACAAATATACATTTCTGACATTCAAAAACAAAACAAAAACAAATCGGTGACCAATATAGCCACCTTTCTTTGCAAGGACACTCAAAAGCCTGCCATCCATAGGGAACGGATCAAAACACTGACAGAATCCATCAACATTGCGTGCAGCAGCAACCACAGCCTCCCAGACACTGTTCAGAGAGGTGTACTGTTTTCCCTCCTTGTAAATCTCACATTTGATGATGGACCACAGGTTCTCTATGGGGTTCAGATCAGGTGAACAAGGAAGCCATGTCAATAGTTTTTTCTTCTTTTAGACCCTTTCTTGCCAGCCAAGCTGTGGAGTACTTGGACGCATGTGATAGAGCATTGTCCTGCATGAAAATCATGTTTTTCTTGAAGGATGCAGACTTCTTCCTGTACCACTGCTTGAAGGTGTCTTCCATAAACTGGCAGTAGGACTGGGAGTTGAGCTTGACTCCATCCTCAACCCGAAAAGGCCCCACAAGCTCATCTTTAATGATACCAGCCCAAACCAGTACTCCACCTCCACCTTGCTGGCGTCTGAGTCGGACTGGAGCTCTCTGCCCTTTACCGATCCAGCCATGGGCCCATCAAGACTCACTCTCATTTTATCAGTCCATAAAACCTTTGAAAAATCAGTCTTGAGATATTTCTTGGCCCAGTCTTGACGTTTCAGCTTGTGTGTCTTGTTCAGTGGTGGTCATTTTTCAGCCTTTCTTACCTTGGCCATGTCTCCGAGTATTGCACACCTTGTGCTTTTGGGCACTCCAGTGATGTTGCAGCTCTGAAATATGGCAAAACTGGTGGCAAGTGGCATCTTGGCAGCTGCACGCTTGACTTTTCTCAGTTCAAGGGCAGTTTATTTTGCACCTTGGTTTTTCCACACGCTTCTTGCGACCCTGTTGACTTTTTTGAATGAAACGCTTGATTGTTCGATGATCACGCTTCAGAAGCTTGGCAATTTTAAGAGTGCTGCATCCCTCTGCAAGATATCTCACTATTTTTGACTTTTCGGAGCCTGTCAAGTCCTTCTTTTAACCCATTTTGCCAAAGGAAAGGAAGTTGCCTAATAATTATGCACACCTGATATAGGGTGTTGATGTCATTAGACCACACCCCTTCTCATTACAGAGATGCACATCACTTAATATGCTTAATTGGTAGTAGGCTTTTGAGCCTATACAGCTTGGAGTAAGACAACATGCATAAAGAGGATGATGTGGTCAAAATACTCATTTGCCTAATAATTCTGCACTGCCTGTAATAATAGCTCAGATATGGAGAGTTTTGTAACTTTAATAAAAAGCAACTTGCCAAAATGTGCAATCAATCAATCAATCGACAGACAAATGACAGACATAACATATAATAAACACATTCTAGACACAGATAGATACAATAGCTATAAGAAAAACAATGAAACACAGTGATGTACGTTTTTTTCCTAAAAGTATTCAGCTACAGAAATAACAAATATAAAAAAAAACTGTATAGATTAAATACAATTTTTTCTTAAACATAGAAATGTTTTTTTAAACATACATAGCTCAATAAAAAAATCACTCTTTTATGGTTTATTATTATCAGTGTGATGTCTGGTTAACTACAGTATGATCCCTACTTAAAGGGACGGTTCACCCAAAATTGAGAATTCTATCACTCTTCACTTGTTCCAATCCTCTTTGACTTTATTTTTGTCTGATGAACACATTAAGATGATATTTTGAAGAAAGCTGGAAACTCGTAAGCATTGACTTCAATAGTATTTGTGGTCACACTTTATTTTGATGGTTCGTTTGTTGAATTCAGGTTACATTGCATCTACATGTCAACTAATTCCCATTAGATTATAAGCAGACTGTTAGGTTGGGGATATGGTTGGGGTTAGGGTTAGTGTAAGTTGACATGTAATTGCAAACTTTCTTTTGGTCAAATGTCTCTTGAAGGCGCAGTATCAACAGATATTAAGCAGACAGTCTATTAATACTCAAATGGACCATCAAAATAAAGTGTTACCGTATTTGTTTTCCTACAATGGAAGCCAGTGGTTACTGGTTTCCAGCTTTCTTCAAGATATCTTTTTTTGTGTTCAACAGAATAAAGAAGCACATAAAGGTTTGTAGTAAATAGCAAGTAATTAAACATTTCTGGGTGAACTTTCCCTTTAACATCCCATATCATGCAATATGGCTAACACAGATAAAATAAAATATTGTGCAGCTCGTATCAAAATTGTACAGTATTATAAAGTCAAAGTCAGCTTTATTGTCAATTCAACCACATGTACAGGACATACAGAGCATCGAACATATAATATTAATATAAAAAGTAGAATTTTTAGAAAGAATTTACAATAAATACAACTATATAAAATGTAATCTAAAAAAAAAAAAAAAAAAAAAAAAAAAAAAATATATATATATATATATATATATATATATATATATATATATATATATATATATATATATATATATATATATATATATATATATATACATGCATTAAAAATATACATAAAATGTAATCTAAAAATATACGGAAAAATTACATAATAAATTTATGTCGAGTTTATAGCTTTTACTTGTGCTTAGAAGCTTAGAAAATAAACATTTTCAATGATCTGCCTACACAAAACTCCCCTGTACTTAAAAACCATGCATTAAAAGTCATCGCACTGCTTAACAAAGAAAAAATTGTAATCAACATACTAAATATTTTAGTGATAATTGGTCCACAGAGAATGACTGGAATTGATACCTTGTTGTTTTGTGTGTGTGTGTGTGTCTGTCATTGTAAGCTGCATAAGAAGCACAACTCCTCTCCTTTTGTCCTCCTCCTTTTCATCAGCTAATCAGCGAGTGGAATGCAGACTGTAGAAAGTGTTGGAAGAATCACGTCGTCCTAATGAAATAAAAATCCGAATCTGGGGAGTTGGCAGCCTTTTAACACAATCTGAATTGCAAATCTACTCTCGTGTTCCTGCGACCTTTGCACAAGCACTGCACTTTGTGTTTGAATTGTGGAATGTCAGCTTAATGACCCCTACGCTTCTTGAAGTGAAATTATATTTAGGTCGAAAAACAATCATATCTTTCTGTGCCTTTTTTTTTTTTCTTCTCCCTGTGCTTTTTCTCTCTTTCTCTCCCTGTGTGTTTGCTCGCCTCCTCACCTTTGTGGCCTGTGCATTGTTGCACACAAGTGGGAAGATAATGACATTTTTTTGGTGAGAGGCTGCCCTCTTGACAGCATGACAGTGTGACTTTGTAAGGGCGCTTTATTCACTGCCTAAGCCATGGCGACTGCAGAGGGAACAGATTCTGGCCGCCTGCGTCCTTTTTCCTCGTAGCATTAAATATGTATGGGAGTAAAGAGGCATGGACCTGCCGGATTTCTGTTTGCAAGGGAAATTAATGAGACGGAAAGACGGCGATTTCCACCGCGCCGCTCCATCTACACATCCGACAACAGGCACTTTTGGCACTGAATATCACAGCTGATTTACATACAGAGGGCTGGTTTACACCTCATGGAGATCCATCATGTAAACAAGAGATTTTAAAAGTGTTGTTTCTTTGGAGCCAGCAGGTTTCCTGAGTGCTGTCCTTTCTCCTACTGCAGTACTTGTCATAAGACGTTGGTCATGATGCTCAAACATAGCTTAGCACTGCTTATAAATCTTTACAAACATGCTTTAAAGCCTAGTTATTACATGGCTGTCTGAAATAGTTGATTCTGATTGGTCAGTCGCGATATTCCAAGTAACGTTATTCCCAGATAACAACACAGGCATATCCAATTACTTCAGATCATCTTGACCGTCAGTGAATTCCTTCACATCTATATTATTTGCTTGTCTGTTTTCACCTCTGGTTTCATCTTGACAGAATAATACATAGGTTAGTGTATGCTCCATTTAGCCGTTTTTGTTTATGTCTGCTTTGCTTTTGATTAATTGATTAATAAACTATGGCTCAGAACAATGAACTGTTTATTTTTAACGTTTTGTTGCAAACAGTTGTGTAATAAGCAGGGTAAAGTACATCCAGGCGGCTGTGTTCCCTGAATAAAGCTCTTCAGTCTTATAAAACAGCTCTCCGCTTCATGCTGATAAGCCTGTTGGGCTTTATTCTGCAATATCAACCACCTGGATGTACTTTATCCCTTATGTATAGTATAGTTTTACATTTAGAAGCAGGTTCAGAACTGCTTTTTGCCGGTGGTTATGAAACTCTACTCCAAAAGAAAGCTTGCTTATGAAACAATAGTAATAGTACTATTACAGATGCAATCACAAGCCTCCTTCAAGCACAACACAATGCAAGGGATCACAAAAGTAATGCAATAAACATTAGCTTATCAAAATTAGATGTAATGTAAAATCATAAACTCATCCACATATTTGATAATAAAATAAATTAAATAGAAAAAAATATCTAATCTGAAGTTTTACATATTTTATCGGATAGAGAAAGAAAGAATTAACAGTTATACTGTAGCATTTATTTACAGTACAATGGATGAAAATATTTCAAAATTGATCTTTTTCAAAAATAAGCAACCCAGGCTCATTCTGAAAATGTACCTATATGTACAACTCCGGAGAGCACCGAATACGTCCCAGGAGCTAAACGTCCCAAATGTTTTTTTGCAGTATTTGTTTTCGTGAATCCACCAGAGGCCGCTGTATACGCTTTTTGAGGTATCACATTTCTCTAGCGAGTGCCATTTGTGCCTGCTCTTCTCGCGTAAATACACCAGAGGCCAATGTCGAATGACTGACTGATCAACTGACCCACCCTCCTCCTTCGCTAAACCCAACCAATAGTGTTTTCAAAAGCACCGACTGACCAATTGTTTTAAAATGCAATCCAGAAAAAGAAAATCCCTCGCCTGATTTTTACCACGCTTTCAGATTTTACCACATTTTCACCCTGTTATTTACTTGTTTATTTAATTTTTTGGATTCCGTTTTTGTCTTACCCGCCTTCTGGAACCGTTCTTCACTGGACTCCAACCCCGTCGTCGAGGTCAACTCCTCTCTGCGTTTCAAGTCCGCCGACGTATATGGCAAGCAAATGGGACAAACTGGTTACAGCAGTAAAGCCGTCCATATGTAGCTAAGCGGTCAGCTGGTAAGCATGAAAAGGAACGACGTCATACCAAAAAACCAAATGCAGCCATACGTACCAGAAATGTATAAAGGGCTACGTTTTTTAGAATGACCTATGTTGATAAATAAGTGCTAGGATTATTTTCATTAGTTTGCATGCATTTTTGCATGTAGTGCTAGGATTATTTTCATTAGTTTGCATGTATTATACTGTACATCTATTAATGTATGTATGTATGTATGCAGTTATGACAACCTGGTGCAGGCCCTGCCCCAAAGGTTATTTGTTATTCTTTATTCCTTTAAATAATGTAGCCTAGTTGTCTTTTTAAAGATTAATGAAGGAATTATTATGCTATGTTTCATTGTTTATCTTTATTTACAAGTATTTACTGCTAATGTATAGGTTATTTCTGTCCGTTCGCATACCGTCCCTTTGTGCCACATGGCGGCATAGTCGCAAACTGCGGTCATACCTAAAAAACACGTTCTTTTTTTTTCAATGCGGCGGCGTTAGATTAAGCGGCGGTAATAGTCATATTAAACTCTCACCTACTGTATGAACCCCATTTTGCAACCTGTTTGCAATTGCAGGTCCCCAATACACCATTGCCATGTACAAGAACATACAAAATACATAAAACAAATTTCAGCTTTTAGTTGAAACTGTGTATTATAAATGTCCTCTAAATGATTATGATAATGTCTAATTTATGATCATTTCTAATCCTTGAAATCATTTCATGCAGCTTTTTTATACTTACCCAGATCACAGACTACTCGTAGGTATATTTATATATTTATCAATTTTAAATATATTTAAAAGACCACCCAGAGTGTTGTTGTTTTGTATGTATCATGTAACTTGTGCATTTTATTTCTCAAGAAAATCCAAAATGAATTTGAAATAAGTCCGTTGTCATCCATTTTAAGTCCAATTGCATGGAAACGAGTCTCCAAAACTGTCTTTTGATATGTTCCATAAAAGCCTGAAAACAAAATGAGGATGAACACAAGTCTCTTTTGTAGAAACTCTTCCTTTAAGCATGAGCATTTCATGCACAATCCACATGAGAAACATCCTCTCAACAGTACAAGCATCATTACAGTGGAAATCTTTCTTAACCTCACCTACCCGCACACCAACACAACGGCCCACGCACAACCAAGAGAAAGAAACTGGCAAGTGCGAGTGTTTACTCTCCTCAGGTAGAGAATAATCTAACCGCAGGGTTCGTCCACCCGCAGAAACCAAACACATGGCCATAAACGCACAGTAACCAGACCTTTCATTTAGCCCTGCCGCAGCCAGATCAGCAGGTTCCTCCTTAATCCCTTCCAACTAGACCGGTCTCCAAATCGTTGAAATCAATGCTTCCTGCTCGAGTCCTCTTTAACCTTTCCTGGAAGGGCAGATGGGCTGGCGGACGAGGCTTCTTTGGCTCGGAGGCTCATATGCCACTTGGTGTCCCTGGAGTTGGCTTATCGTCCTCAGCCCTGGGGCCTTTTTGACACGGCACAGAGGCTCAGCGGAAAAGCCAGAGGACAAAGCCAAGGATCGCGCTCCTATTCTAGTGGCGACGCGCGGGCCAGAGATCCACTCGCGGCCCCGTAGGGCACTCGTGTGATCGTTGTTTTCCCCTGTCTGGAGCACTTGTAAAACCACAAGCAATTACTGTCAGCTCTGTGCACACATGGGCGTGTTTACCGATGTGTTGTGAATTCCCATTTAGAGACGAGACTAATATGAAATGGATGATAAATGAAGTTGGATGTGGGAAGTGTCTTGTTGGCTCTCATGGTCGTAAGTGAGTTTGAAGTCATAATGTGAAGGAATTTCAGTGGTGTTTTGTAATGAGTAGACGAGTTGAAACAAACAGGAATGCGTGTGTTACTGTAAACAGATTGAATATGCTGTCTCTGATGGTGAAGTTTTTTCATTATTTGTGTCAGCTGGTGGAGTTTGGATTCTTCACCACTGTCGCCTTTGGTTTATTAGTGGATGTTTAACACTAGAACTACTGAGGTGGTAGGGCTGCACGATATTGAAACAATCTGACATTGCGATATTTTGTTTTGCTGCGATATATTGCGATATGAATATAATTTTAACAGAATAAATAGCTCTATTTAGAAAGATTTTGTGAATTTTGATCAACTGGGATGATCAAGTCTTTCTCTACGCAATGTGTCAGCATAAAATATAAAAAAAAACTACAAGCATATATAAATATGACTGATCAAAAAATAGTAGTAGTTTTCTGGGTAACACTTTATTTTGATGGCCCATCTGAGTATTAGTAGACTGTCTGCTTAACATCTGTTGATACTGCTCCTTCAACAGACATTTAACTGACTATAAGAAACTTGGCAAGTACGTGTCAATTTACCAGAGGTGTAAAGAGTACCTGAAAACCATACTTGAGTAAAAGTACAGATACCTTACTGTAAAAATTACTCCATTACAAGTCACCAATTCCAATAAGACTTGAGTAAAAGTATCAAATTATCCGATTTTAAAAGAACTTGAGTATTTTACTCATACTGAATGTAGGCTCAAAGAACACCAAGAAAGGTTTAATTTTCCTAATTATGAATTAAATTGAACACCTTAATGTTTCAAAATGGCAGAACAAAATATATTAAAAAATAGAACAAAAAGTCTCAGTCAAACTCAAATGTTCAAAAAAGGCACAAACAATTTATCAAAAAAAAAAAAACAAGGTATTAAAACGTAGTAAAAAAAATCAGAGCTGGTTTTGATGTGATTGATCTCTCAGTATCAGAGGGGGGCAATATTTTTATTTTGAGTAGTTTTTCAATTGATTAAGATGTTTTCTCTGTATTAAAATTAAACAAAGAGCACTGTTATTTTTCAACTTAGTAAACTACATATAAATTCAAGCTTCGGCTTCATCACTGGCTGCAGCCATGTCGCTAATTAAACACCTTGTATTAAGCCGCGGTCACACTGGACTTTTCCCTAGACTTCCATTCATACGCACGCGAATGCGTCAGACCGGAAACGCAGGGTCATGCGTCAGATTTCGCAGGTGCAAAGTTCAAGCTTGGTGAACTCTGACCTGCGAAATCGCATCACTTGACTGCGTGAGACCAATCCAGAATCAAAACATGACCTCTCTGAACAGAAATTTAAAACATGGAGCAATCGCTCGCTTTTTAAATGCCTATTCATCTTGCTTAATACCGCCCCTTTTCGCAGCGCCGTACGACAGAATTTCGCAAGCTCAAACTCTAGTGTGACCACGGCTTTAGGCAAGCTGCTAAATTACGTTCACATGATTTAGCTCATAAATAGCATGCAGTACCTTCAGCACCCTGCAGATGGCGATATCGCCTCATCCACCCAACAAATTAGCTGTGGTAGATAAAGATGCCGACTTGTCGTGCACAATCACAATGTAATGAGTAACGGTAAGCATCCGCTCAAATGTAGTGGAGTAAAAAGTACATATATTCAATCAAAAATGTAGTCAAGTAAAGAGTAAAAGTTGCTTATATTTTTGATACTCAGTACAAGTACAAAGTAGCCAAAAAATACTTAAGTAAAGTAACAAAGTCCATTTACTCAAGTACTTTACACCACTGCAATTTACACTAACCCTAACCCCAACCTAACAGTCTACTTATAATCTAATGAGAATTAGTTGCCATGTAGATGCAATGCAACTTAAATTCAATAAACAGACCATCAAAATAAAGCGTAACAGTAATCAAGTAGAGAAATTGAACAATCTAATGTAAAATAAAATGGTCATCATTATATAAATAATTTGTAAAATAATATTAATTAATATCATTATCTTTTAACAAATAATCTAATCTTGCGATGTGACTATTGCGAATACACACATTGCAATATTGATGCTCAAACGATATATTGTTCAGCCCTATGAGGCAGTCATTTTGATTTTTTTGTGACAATTTTATAACTCTGTTAAAATAAAAACCTATATAACTATAGTACCTGGACATTTGTTATTGTAAATATATGTACATTTCATTCTGTTTCATTCTAACAAAACACAGAAGAGTTCTTAGTAGGGCTGGCCGATATGGCAAAAATCCAATCTCGATAAATATTTTCCATATTAAACAATATCTTTATATATTTTTTATATGAGTTGGTAATCCTTCCAGATTTAAAAGAGCACCTCAACAATGAAGGAACCAACAAAAATGAGAGGGTCTATTAAATGGCGTAGCATATTTTCGGCCAAAACATTTTTGGTGGCCGAAAATTCAGTGCATCTCTAATATCAACACACTTTTAGATTCTCATTGTTGCACATTTCTGCTGTGTGATTGGCTCTTAGATCAATATACAGTAAAAAAGTCCAGAGCTCATCATTGTTATTGACATAAATTTTATCGGGATTCAATATAATATCGGTTATCGGCCAGTCCTATTTCTTAGTAGTTTTACCTTCAATGGCTATAACAGTCAAATTGACCGCATACATTTCAGCATCCACTACTTTTTCCTGTGCTTTTGAATATGCGCACCTCTGATGCTTAGCAATTAAAAGCAAAAGCATAACTTTTTTAACTTCCAAAAACAATATTTTTACTGCATATCTATAGGAACTTGTACAAAACTATGTGTTATATTACAAAAGAGATGATATTTTTAGTGTAATGGCCATTAAAATATGAAAACAGACATTCAAAGCTTAAATCTGAAATCGCAATTGAAGCATTGGATGTAAAAGTCAACTGACAAAAATTCAATTAGTTGCTCTTTAATGTGTAGTTATAGAATTCTGGCAATCCCACATGTTAAAAGTTGCATAATATTTAGTGATATTATTTATTTGACAATGTCCTATGAGAGCTAAACTAAAAATGATTTGAGCTTCATGAAATAAAGGTGTTGTATTTTATAGAGCTGCTTTATAGGTGAATCTCAACTGATGAGTTTTAACTTGCTGTTCAACTGAATTGAATCAACATTAAACTAAGACTGTAGGACATTACAACGGTTTCTGTAAAATTGCGTTTATCTGAATCAAATTTAGACACATTTTGAATCTGAATATATTAAATCGATGATGAATTGGCACTTATGTGTTCATCAAATTCTCTTATTCGTGAGTAGAATAACTTTGTCATGTTTATTGAACTTAATTAAATGAACATTGAAATGACTTGAGCTGAGTAATGGCTGTTGTTACAGTACAGTATGTCTAAAATTGATATCTGCTGTAAACTGGACAGAACCAACATTACATTTACTCAAGCTAAGCTTTATTCGTTAGCCAACTAAGGTCGCAAGTTCCGTCGTTACAAACATAGTTCTTTGATTTGCTGTTTCCCGAATCCATCGTTCCAACGAACATTCGCAAACTGCGTCGCAAACTTGAGCACTTGAAACTACACCTGTGGAGCTGTAGTTAGAAGCATAGTTCCTGGCTGTGTTCTATGCCCACTTATCCCCCCTATGCCCTATTCATTTAGAACATTCTAACATTCAAAGTTGGAATTATTAAAAATAAAAAAGCATTAAGGTCATCTCTCTTAGGTGTAATTTGCTTTCAAAGTATTTTTACAGTTCAGTTTTAGCAATTGTGATCCCTTCGCAGTGCACTTTGAAAACATTGATATCATTTTAAACGCAGCCTCATGGTGAAAGCTATAGGTATATTTAAAAGCGGAAATTATGTTGCGTCTAAAAAGCTTGTGAAAATAAAAAAACATAGCATACGTTAATTTTTTTATTTTATAGTGGGTTATTTATTAAGTATCTCTACTGTATTTGACATGGGTCTGTTGGTTAGAACTTTCTGCTGTGGTTTGCATGTGTCAAATTGTAATTTTTTTCAAATAAATAAACAATATCCTAAATAATAATCATCATCATCATCATCATCATTAATATTATTAATAATATTATTAAAGCAAATATATTTATAATAAATAGCCTCATTATTTATTTATTTATTTATATGATTTATATATGATATAAGAATAGTGTTAGCTTTTGTAAGTGATTTTATGTTTTAGAATAGAATATGTAATGTTCAACTACATATATTTACATATATTTCAATTAACATGGAAAACGAGTGCATGTTTTTACCAAAACTAATATATGATTTTATTTTAAATGCGTGTTTGTGTAAAACAATATCATTTGCACAAATAAATGATGGGGTTGTTCTCTGAAGAAGTTACTCCACCCCGTTTAAACATTATGGCCGTTTTACCTTATAACTAACGTGGTTCAAGCGATGGATCTGCGACAGAGAAACTATGGGTTTTGGGAAACACTCGTCACTACATCGTTCTTTTGCCAAACGATGCATCGCACTATGATAGTTCAGCCGCGAGTTACGTCGTTGTTTGGGAAACGCACCCCTGAACAGCAACACTTTTTTTCTGTACATGTTCTTCAGCCAAATCAAATTTCAACACTGTTATTGAATTTAACTGGAATAAGGTGAACTGAATAATGATGAAGAGCTAAATAAGTGTTTACATTAAATCTGCTTTAGGTGAGTCAAATGAATTTCATAATAAACACATTTAATCAATGTAATTGATCTGAACTGAATCAACATTAAACTTATTCAAGCTACTGTTTTCAGTACATTTACCTCTACAGTGTATGATTAGAATCAATGTGTAAGTTAAACTCTTACACTTATTGAAGTGAATTGAATCAACACTCTTTTCTGTCAGTTTCCTTTAGCTGAATAGAATTCATGAACTAAATCAACTCAATTCAAGCTCAATAACAGCATTATTGTCATCTCTAGATTTTCTTATAGACCTTTTTCTTGGCTGCTGCATGGAGGGCGTCATAGCGACCAGCGTCTTCCGGTGAATGGTTAGAACTTCCGTTTACAGTGTTTACAACTGGTAATTTGCGCTCCGAAAATGGGTTTCAATGGCATTTTGAGTGGATTACGGAGTGTTTTTGTGACACACAACTTTGAAATGTGTGTGTTAAAGCCGTTATAAACCCTAAGTGTGGTTCAAGCGCGAGAGAAAAACGTTCTCCTAGTTCACGTGTCTGCTGTCAGAAATACAGTGTGTGTGTGTGTGTTTCCCCGGCCTGTCAGCTGTTAGCTCAGCGGCTTTTCAGCACACACATGCACGCAATACTTCACTGCATCATAGAGCAAACCAGATTACTGTCATGAAACGTAACAGGTGTGTAAATCATGCAATTTACAAAAATGTCCAATAAAAGTCTGTTATTGATACTCTGCTGGCTGATTTGCTGTTCATTCTAATCGCGAGCTGTTTATGTTTCATTAGTGTGTTGTATTTACCACGGTTTGTGTTTTTCTGTCATTCCAAAACGTCACTTTATTTTCACTCTGTCACAGTTATTAAATCAGTGTGTTGGTGGGACTGTACAGTAGGCTACGTGTGTGTGTGTCAAACATTTTGGTGAATTACATTTGTTTGGATTGGTTATATATTTTAAAGAAAGAGAAACTGTTGACTTTAGCGATGACGAGGTTTCATTTAAACTGCAGAAAATGCCGTCTGACATCGAGGGGGAAATGCCTCACAGCGGCTGTTTTAAATCCTATTAGATCACATTTTTTAAATGATCAGTCCAGGAGGTGGCGCTGATTAACAACAGTATTAGTTCAAAGATGATAAAAGCAGGTAAAATAGATTAAAACTATCGTTTTAAAGCTGTCTAAATGTGACCGTTTACACGCATCAGCTGCCGACCGGAAGTTCTTCGCATTCTCCTTGCGCATACACGCAAAGCATAATGGGTAATTTTGCGTTCCAAGGAAAAGGTCTATAGATTAAAATGAACCAACATTGAATTTACACAATATGAATAACAACAATTTTGCAACTTTTGATGAAGTCTGCATTGTTTCTGTTATTAGACCATTTGTTTGCAATGATCTGTAATGTATTATGCACTTAATCAGATGAGAACCCTTGTAAACAGTGATAAACTGAGGTTTCTACAAGCAAAATCTCTAATGACTGATGTTACTCTCTCAGGAACACTATTGGATTTTTATGGCATCTAAGACCTTAAATCCACTCACTTTACATTTGCGTTTGCTGAAGATAGAGGTTGAGTTTTTTCAATATATCCACTGTAACTCGCCACAATATAGATTTTTTTATTTTTTTTTTCTGTGAGATTTAGGATGTTGGCTCAGCACATTCATTATAATGAACTGAATCCATAGTAGGTCAGTGCCAAAACTTCAGGGCTCGATATTATGGATGGCCCGCTGGCCTGGGGCCTGTGTGAGACATTTTTGGGCCGATTGACAAAACAGGCCCTTGTAAGATGTTGGCCCAATAGAACATTTTCTTTGGATCCCGTCCATGACTTTTTATGCCTTTTTAACCTGAAGTCACAGTGAATTGAAAGCAGCAGCAGACATTTTCTTCACTTTTAAACTACATTTAAGCTTAATGGAGTGTAGAAAAGGAGATAAAATATAAGGTTAAAGGTAGGTTTAGAGTAAATTAATGATAGGAGAATTCAGCATTTATTTAAAAATATATATAAATTTCATTCATTCATTCATTCATTTTCTTTTCGGCTTAGTCCCTTTATTAATCCGGGGTCGCCACAGCGGAATGAACCGCCAAGTTATCCAGCATATGTTTTACACAACGGATGCCCTTCCAGCCACAACCCATCACTGGGAAATAATTAAATACATATACATAAAAAATAAATATACTATGTGCAGATGTATTTTTCGTACTATCAAGAGCATTATTATGAATAAATAGATTAGATGTGAATTCTGCATGTCATAACTTGTAAGGGGCAAAAGAAATCTAGCTGGATGACATGACATCCTTAATCCATAAATTTTCCTTTGGCTTAGTCACTTTATTCATCAGGGGTAATGAACCACCAACTTATCCAGCATATGTTTTACATAGCGGATGCCCTTCCAGCCACAATTCAGTACTGGAAAACACCCACACACATTTATACACTACAGCCAATTTAGTTTATTCAATTCACCTATAGCACATGCAGAGCACCCGGAAGAAACCCACGCGAACATGGAGAGAAATTGCAAACCCCACACAGAAATGCCAACTGACCCAACCGGGATTCAAATCAGCGACCTTCTTGCTGTGAGGCGACAGTGCTAACCACTGACCCACGGTAATGCCCTGGATGACAAAACTTTGTATCATAATTGACTTGTAATAGTCAATTACAATTTTCAAGGAGAGTGTTGAAATAGGTGTTGATTTTTAGTGCTGTTTCCAGTCATTATTGTGTTAATTGTATAAAAATGGTAGAACAATTGCATTTATTATTTTTAAAATGTATATTAAATATCAAATGTTAAAATCTGAACATTTTGAAAATGTTCAAATAAGAAAATAATTAAAAAATAAATGTAAAATGAGAACTTATTACTGTAAATGAGAAATTATTAGTTAGTTACCTTTATTTGTCCCTATAGGGAAATTTTATATGCAGCATACACTCACAGAGACATCTGACATTTCACATTTGGCACTTATATACAGTAAATAAATAATTTAAAAACTCAAAGTACCATGGTACCCCTACTCTAAATAAATATCCAGTCTACTGGCCATGCTACTGAGAGAGGAGGAATCTAAAAACTAAATTGCTTGAGGTACGAATGATAATTTTGTCCTATTTCTTACTCATCTGGGAACACAATATCGACGCCCTGGTGGTAACAATTGGAAGGTGTATGGTAAAGGATGTCTCTCATCATTGACAATCATGATAGCCTTATTTAATACTCTTTCTTTGTATATACTATTAATAGTCTTTAGTGTTATTCCCAACAACTTACTGGCTGTTGTTACCACCTTCCCCAGTGACCTCTTCTGAGCCTCAGAAACATTTCTATACCAACAGATCAAACAAAATGTTGCAATATTTTCAATAAAATGCACTATAAAACATGATCAGCAATGTGCTGTCAACAGGGGCGATTTTAGGATTTTAATTTTAGGGGGGCTCAGCTCATTATAAGTAGGGCCAGATCGAATCTGCGGACGTTTTTTGCAATTTCGGCTGAGAATTTGGGTAAAAATCTGCGGAATTATTTTGGGAGTCTCATAACTAAAACCTTAATATGTGAAATATGTGTAATTTAAAAACTGAATGAATTCAGATTTACATACATTTACTCAAGTAAATAAACAGAATTGATGATGGGCTAAAAATCTGCAGAATTCTGCGGAAAATCTGCGGAATTCTGCACGTGCAGATTCCGTCTGGGCCTACTTATAAGGTAAAAAAATATATAAAATATGTAATATATATATATATATATATATATATATATATATATATATATATATATATATATATATATATATATGTATATGAAGCCTAATATTATATTTATAAGTAGTAATTTAATAGTAATATTTAATATTAATTTAATAGTAATAGTATACAAACAAATGTTTGTTTAGTATGGGTTGTATACTGGTATTCAACTGTATTACATAGACAGGCACAGCCATTTGAGTTCTGAATAAGCCAGATAGGCTCAACCCACCTGTTTACTGTAGTAAAAACCACTTTCTATGTTCAAGTGCATTTTTTGTTGTATTAAATAAATAAACTGCCACTTTTCTAATTAAATGACATATATATAAATATATATTTTTAAACTTACAGGGTAATTCACATATTTCACGATCTGAATGATAATAATAAATAAGTAAGAAGTATTATAATAAGAAGTATTTTTTTTTTAATACTAGACAACACTTCTATCTCTGTCAGTGACTCTGTGACAGTTAAAACACGAGTACATTCTCTAAGTGGTTCTGTCACTGTGTTTAATCCTTTCTGTGCAAGACTGTATGGTATAGTTAATGCCACACGAACTGTAAAGTGTTTAATATTGGTAGTTCATTTTGAAATAAAAATAGCGAAATGTTCGTTAGGAATTATATTTTTCGCTGGAGGAAACAGCTGTGCTGATGAGGCGAACCCCGAGAAAACCCGACCGCTCATCCGTGACATTGGAATACAGATGATACAAGGTTATCTATATCAAAGAACTGCAAATAAGCAGATATTATAACAATTTATCGATTTTTGCTGTCCACGGCTGTGGTTTGCTGATCAAATGAAAAACAAAAGATGGGGAGGAGCCGAATTCTGCCGCCGTTTTCTTATCAAATTTAAAGAGGGCTGAGGCGATAATTTAGTGTACAGTTTATGAGCTAATCGCAAACGTTTTAGGGGGGCTGAGTAGAAATATATGGGGCTACAGCCCCCCCTAAAATAGGCCTAGCAACGCCCATGGTTGTCAACATTAAAAGACAATTTAATACTAATCTTAAGAACATAATTATGCTTTTAAAACATTTGCTGTTTGTGAAAATGCTGGGATGGCAAGTAGATCAGTAAGAAAACAAAAACAATTACACTTTTCCATTGTTTTGACAGTTATATTCATTGGTCAAAGATCTGTTTGTGTGTTCACCAAATTAAAAGTTCAAACTGATTGGATACATTTGGAACACAAAGTCTTTTTTCATGTTTCAGGTTTTATTTTTGTGAGAATAAAATATCAAAAGTATGTGTGTAATAAAGTTTCATTGCCATTCTGTGAAACATATCTATTATGTACAACAAAAAAGAAACAACATGCTTCTTTGGAGATGTACTTATTAAAATATATAATCACAGGCAGTTGTATTATATGTCAGATTTGAAACACCTTGCTGACAAATGGCTAAAAACCTAGTGATTTGAAGGACCAAAAGATAAGAAGAGAAGAAAAAAAGATAAAGATTTATAATGACAATTAATTAATTTCTCAAGGCTGCACTCAAATAGAGTCTTTTAATATGCAATATTTTTTCTCCATATGTATGACAATATTTGTTTGATATATAATCAATTGTTGGAGTAAATAATATGTTTGTGGGTGTCAATGTACGTTAGAATACATTATCTGACTAAATAAAAAAAACAAGAAAAAACAAGAGCTGTCTCATTATTATTATTATTGTTATTATTATTATTATTACTATTATTATTGAAGTTTTTCATAATAAATTAAAACACATGGGTGTCATGGTGGCGCAGTGGGTAGCACAATCGCCTCACAGCAAGAAGGTCGCTCATTCGAGCCTCGGCTGGGTCAGTTGGCATTTCTGTGTGGAGCTTGATTGTTCTCTCCATGTTGGCGTTGGTTTTCCCCACAGTCCAAACACATGCGCTATAGGTGAATTGGGTAAGCCAAATTGTCTGTAGTGTATGTGTGTGTGAATGAGTGTGTATGGATGTTTCCCAGTGATGGGTTGCAGCTGGAAAGGCATCCACTGTGTAAAACATATGCTGGATAAGTTGGCGGTTCATTCCGCTGTGGCGACCCCCAGATTAATAAAGGGACTAAGCCGAAAAGAAAACGAATGAATGAATTAAAACACATACACATTTATTAAATGTTTACATTGAATGATGCAACCTGAACTGCCATTGGCTAGATATGACATAACACTACAATATGACACACAAACAAATATGGTTACAGGAGACACACACATCTTACCACACACACACATGAAAGCAAACAAGCAGTAATTGTGTATCTCTGGAGTGCTGTTTCCTGCAGGTCCAGGCCTGGCCTTCCCTTCCGGTCTAATTCAATTTGTGACCTCCTGATTCTCCCTGCTGTACTTAGTGCTAAAGGAAGGAGGGATCTCTCTCTCTCTCTCTCTCTCTCTCTCTCTCTCTCTCTCTCTCTCTCTGTCTCTCTCTCCTCATCCACAGCTAGAGCTATTCTGTTCTGTTTCTCTAGTACTAGAACTATTAATGTAGTAATACCTTTACTTTATTGATTTATTATAAATACTTTTATTATTGTCGCTGTTTCGAGCCTTGGCTGGGTCAGTTGGCTTTTCTGTGTGGAGTTTGCATGTTCTCTCCATGTTCGTGTGTGCTTCGGTTTCCCCCACAAGTCCAAAGACATGTGATATAGGTGAATTGGGTAAGCTAAATTGTCTGTATGGATGTAAAAGTGTTGGATGTTTCCCAGTGATGGGTTGCAGCTGGAAGGGCATCCGCTGCGTAAAACATATGCTGGATAAGTTGGCGGTTCATTCCGCTGTGGTGACCCCAGATTAATAAAGGGACTAAGCCGAAAAGAAAATGAATGAATGAACTTTTATTATTATATTACCTGATATTTATTCAAATTACAAAAAAAAACACAGAAGAGTCTTTCTTCTTGTACTGTTATAAGTGCAACTGGTATTTTCTTTTGTAAGCATGTAAACATCTAGTTTGCAGACTCTGCAAGGTGCTTGTTAACTTTTAACTTCCACTGTGTATTCTGAGAATTGTTTGCATTTTACAAAACAGTTATCTGAATATTGATCTACTTTGAATTTGTGTCTATAGTTATAGTTGCAGGTTCTGTGGCTGTCGAAGATACATCTTCATATTCATTAGAATTTTAGTTCAAATATTCCTTTCCCAGTTATCAAAGAAATAATTTGTTCCTTAATTGTAGTTTTGTAACTATTAAATTGTTTTAAATTCAATATTGTAATATATATATATATATATATATATATATATATATATATATATATATATATATATATATATATATATATATATATATATATATATATCAGTGTAAAACCTTTGAATGGTGGATAAACATATTCTGTAATTGTGTTTAATTAATAATTGTTTTACCATGGCCTCTTTTGGCTTTAACAAACTTATCCCTCAGGTTTTTCCAAACTTTTTAATAAAAAGTTTCCTTCTTTCCCACGGCTGTTGCAATTTCTAGCCAAGAATTATTGATCGTCTGGTTATCTCTATGATCACGGATCATAAAGATGTGTGTACAGTCGTACCTGTTTCAGACAAAATCTCTTCAAAGTGGTTCATATTCAACTCAAACCAAATGCTGCGCCACGCGCACTCTTCGCTTGAGTCTCAAAAAATGCTGTGCGCACCGCCAGCCGAAATGATGTCGCGCGCACCCAAAGCAAACATCCGCAAACTCCGTGATGACGTCAGATTCGCTGTGCACACTCAAGCGAACTAGCGGACGCGTCGAGTATAAACAAGGCTTTAGTAAGCTACATGTGCACAAAGGATTAAAGTCAAGTTTCCTATGAGTTCGCTATAATACTTTTAACCAAGGCTGTGCAATTAAGCGAAAATGAATTGAAAAACAATAATCGGGATAAAACAGTTAAACTGTGTCACACACCTCTCTACATTTCTCTACATTCATACCTCCTCAAAGCCAGATTGCAGTAAAATCATGGAAATTGACTTTTGCCAATTTAAACTGTCTTGAGTAGCTGCGCTCCCAAAGATTGGTCTCGTTTCCTTAAAATCCATTGTGCATTATTGTATTTCAACTTCGTCTTCTGAAACGCAAGCCATTTATTATATAAAAAAAAGCCCACGTGGCTTCTCCTACTACAGCAAATTCCATTTTATCTATGTGCCGGTTTTTTAGGAACCGACAATTTTGTTCTCTTTGACTTCATTGGATGAAATTGCTTTATTCGCAAATGTTTTATGCAAGCCTAATCCACATCTTTGGATGGAAACATAGCTGATATGGTAATTCTAGTAGTTCTATAATTCTGGTAGTAGTAGTAGTAGTAGTTCTAGAAGACTCTTTTCTTATCTATCGTCTACTGTCCATCTCTCTCTCTTGGTGGCAGTCCTGTGTGTCGGATTCACTCTATATTTCTATTACAGTCAGTGTCCACACAGGCCCAGACAGACTCGCTGAGGTCCCTCAGGACCGACTCTAGAACATGGCAGTTAAGACAAGCCTTTCTTCCTTCTGTCTTTCCACGTTTCACTTCTTCTCCTGAGTGCTGAAAGTTCCTCGTGCTCTGCCAGCATCCCTTTTTCCCCAACTAATCCTTCCTGCAGGCTACACTCGGTTAGAGTAAGTTTAAAAAAAAGGAGAAAAGAAATGTTGAAATCTAGAAATCTGCACTGTTAAACATTATACAATTAGTTCAGGTTGTGAATTACAGTGTTAACGTTATTAATAAGCAGCACAATCTCATAAAGGAAACGTCGCTGCAGAGCTGGAGATGTTATCATGTTTGGATGACGCAGAACACGGAGGAGATGTAAACATAATAGTCAGAGATATTTAAAGATATCTGTTCATTAGCAGTGTTTTTCGTTTATTTACAGTTGTGAATTGCATTATAAGATCTTGATATTTGCTCTGTTGACTTTGGATGTTGAAAATTCAACTCTACAGTTTAACAAAGTGACTTTTACTGGCATTTTAGTAGTTTAACATAATATAATGTATAAGAGATAATATATAGAGAAATAAGTCTGTAAAGTAACAAAAAATGTACTAGCAGATTATCACAAGATTTGTGTAACATCAACCCAGACAATTTATCTCTTTAAACTATTTAAAATGTTAATAACGTCTCTTTTTCAAACTTTTTTAAGGTTAAAGGTTGTTGGAAGAAAGATCCAATATCATATAATGCAATTCAAAAACATAAATAAATGAGAAAAATAATAATAAATAAAACCACAAATCGCATAATACCAAAAACAGAAGACATGTCACTCGTATCTCTTTGAATGGGGAAAAGTGTAACGGTCAATATGGTGAGTAAAGCCCACCTTCTAGTACAGGAGCCAATCATCGATCGCTATAGACTGACGATACTCCGGGGGCTCAGACCAGACGTGAGTTTCTGCAGATTTTGTGTGATTTGGACGTTTAGAAATGAACTTAAAGATACAGTTGTTGTTTAATTTTATTGGTGATTCCTTATATAAAAACTCAGTGGTAAGCTTGGCAATCGGTTTTGGAGAGTTTGCTGTTTCCCCGTTCAGACAGAATGCGTGAGCATACTGCTCGAGAGGTCTTTCAAAGAAGGCCGCAGGGGGAAATTACTTGCCTTAAAGGGGCTTTGATAATGCGTAAAGCTGCTAATTTACAAATATGTTTTAAGTGTAGGTTATGATAACACAATCTGTCAAAGAAATGTCCGATTTCGTCAGTTAACCAAGAATATTTGGAACTATTTAAAATAAATAAATAAAGAAAGAAAGAAAGAAAGAAAGAAATAAAGAGGTGATATTTTTAGGTCTTCAATGATCATTGAGTAAAATATAGTAAAGTAAAATGTTTTTTATAGTTTACTTGTCTGTTATAAAACTTTCAAATATAATATATCAGTAATATACGGGCGTCACGGTGGCGCATTGGGTAGCACAATCGCCTTACAGCAAGAAGGTCGTTGAATCGAGCCTCGACTGGGTCAGTTGGCATTTCTGTGTGGAGTTTGCATGTTCTCCCCATGTTCGTGTGGGTTTCCTCCGGGTGCTCCGTTTCCGCTTCAGTCTAAAGATATGCACTATAGGTGAATTGGGTAAGCTAATTTGTCCTTAGTGAATGTGTGTGAATGAGTATGTATGGATGTTTTCCAGTGATGGGTTGCAGCTGGAAAGGCATCCGCTACGTAAAACATATGCTGGATAAGTTGGCAGTTCATTCCGCTGTGGCTACCCCAGAATAATAAAGGGACTAAGCCGAAAAGAAAATGAATGAATGAATGAATCGATAATATACAAACATGTTATACTATATTATGCATTTTTGTTTATTGTTTTAATAAAAAACTGAAATTTAAGCATCATTACTTAAAAGAAATTATTCTGAAATGCTGATTTTATGTTCAAGAATGTTCTGCTTGTTTTTGTGCATAAATAGCATTTATTCCGAAAAACAAATCTTTTATAAATTGTAAATTTCTTGGCTATTTACAGTCATGTTTAATTAATGTTATGCATCGTTTATGAATAATAATAAAACAACAGTTCTGAATGCAAAAGGGGGTCCAACCCGGTACTAGTAAGGTGTACCTAATAAAGTGGCCGGTGAATGTATATTCATATATCGCAGAAAAAAAAAAATCAACTTGTTCAATATTGTGCAGCCCTGTTTTGGGGTGTTCCAATTGCCTCTGATGAATCAGGTAGACTGCGGATGGTCCATAGGGACTGAGGTGGCTGTTTAGCTTGAGGTGCTGTGCTGTAGGTAATTAAGAGCAGTGTGTGCTGGTTGTTATGAATTAGAATATAACAGAGCAACTCATTACGGCTCTCTCCTGGGAGAACTCTAAGCAGAAGGAACAGTATTTATTTATATGACCCTGAGAGGGAGACTTCAGTCAAATCTGACTAACAGATGTCACCGCAGTCCTGCATTGACCTGCGAGGGACCGCAAACACGCCTGAGGTCAGAGCTGCCGATGAGGTCAGCTCGGTTTCTCTTCTCTTCTTCGCTTCCGGTTACGTCTCTGAAGCCGATGTCTAATTTAATTAGAGCATTGTTGGCTTTTTTTCGTTGTGCAAACAGCAGAGCGGAAGGGAAGCTCGATGTCATACGAGACGGCAGTGTTTGTCCCACTCGAGAAGTCACGCCGTCTCTGGTGTTTTCCCAGAGTGTGTGCATGGGGGGATTACAGCTTGCAGGAAGAGCTGTGCTGGTTTTATGAGAAGCTTAATGATAAAGTCTCTCATTTCCTCCTTTCTGTGTGATGCGGATTCTTATGATTGCTGAGCTTTACTTTTCATCTTTTTGCAATGTTTTGCTATATAACATTAATTTACAGAAAGTACATTTTCAGAAACAAACTATCGATCAGTTCAAACTCAGCACACTGAAAAAACAATACACAAAAAAATGCTGGGTTCCACAAAATTGATTTATGTTGGGACAACATGAAGAAATTAAGTTAGCTTATTAGGTTTTACAAATGTAAGTGGATTGAACATAAAACAGTTAAGTTGTCCCCCAAAACACTCAAGAATTGTGTTGTTTCAGCTCATTTTAAATAAGTAGTTTGAACAAACAGCAAACGCCATTTAGTAGATGTTGTAGCATTTCTTTCGCCTGACCTTCATCAGACATACTGTACATACAGATAGAAAGTCATGGCATTTTTAAGAAAACAATGACCAATGAATATCACTAATGCAAAGCAATCACCATATTAAAGCATAACATATAGAACATAAACAAAACATATATAAAAATACAGTCAATCCTAAAAATTATTTGCTTAAAAGCAAAGTTCCTTTCAGGCAAGTCAATTCACTCAGCTTCCATCTTTGAAATGCCTTTCGGGCAGTATGCTTGGGCATTCTGTTTGAATGGGGAAACATCAAATTCTTTAAAATTGCTTGCCAAACCTATGACTTTCAGAAATTAGCAATGATATTAAACAACAGCTGTCTTTATAGTTTCATTTCTAAACATTTGAATCACACAAAATCTGCAGAAATGTATGTCTGGTTCGAGCAGGTTCAAGTTTTACCAGACAGTCTCCTTGGGGGGCCGGACCCCTAAGAAGAAAATCAAATAAAAATCTCATTTTGGCTTAACATTATGTTTAATGTTTATACTTTTTAATTCTTATACTTTTGCGATTTTTTTTTTTTTTCTTTTTTCTTTTTTTACAGATATTGCGATATTTTGATTTGATTTGCGATTTAATTTTGTAGTCAAGTGAATAATTCAATAATCTGTATTTTAGCTTCTTACTGCTAAAATGCAGTGAGTGTTAGTTAAAAAAGGAGCTTAAAAAATATTAACTTATATTAGCAAACATCTCTGAAATTGTACTTATATATAAATATATTTTTATACAGTATATATATATATATATATATATATATATATATATATATATATATATATATATATATATATACGGTATATATATGTGTGTGTGTGTGTGTGTGTGCGTGTCTGTGTAATGAAAGATAATAAATTTGTATATTAAAAGTATATTTTCAGTTGTTTATTATAAATTTTCATTATTTTTATAAAACTGTAATATTAAACTTACAGTTTAAATGCAGATTTGTCAATAAACACTTAAAATAGTAAAATAGTGTGATAAGCAATTTGACAAAATGGTTTAAAATATATTTTGGTACATCAAAAAGTGTGTTTATGATAACCATCTGACAAGATATTGCAGCAAAAATTAGTTCTTAAAATGTGACTAAAATGTAATATTTATACCTCATAATTAAATAAAAAATCAGGCGAATAACTGCAAAAAATAACCCATTCAAAAAGCTGGCTACTGGTCTGACAGTGTAACGTTAAAAGATTGTTTATTATCTGATAAAGAGAGAGTTTAATAAAGACTTCCGTTTATTTTAGCCGTAGTGCAAATGAAACATGTCTCATATAGGAATTTTAATTTAAGATGGAGCACAGGCTGTAGTTTTTCTGACAAACCGAAATTGCACGTTACTCGGAGAGATCAGGAGAACTGTAAGGCAGGGATGATATATTTTTGCATTTAGCTTTTTATTCTGCGGGGAAAACATGAGCATTAACGCCATGATTATCATGATGGACTCATTCAGTAGCGATATTGAGTTTACTGTATGTGACTTACACTTTTCGTTGAAAAAGCTCTTTATGTCCTTTTTTGCTGCCGCCATCCTCACCTGTGTGTGTCACAAACCTCACACACCTCATTCTTGCACGTTAAATTCACCTGCTGTTTTTCCTGAACGCAGCTACAGCCTCTCACATGACAGCAGGGAAAGGCACAGCCTTTCTAGGTTAACATGTCTAGGTTAATATTGACAGGGTGATTTTTTTTAAGTGAATTAAATTGAAAATTATTGGTGGGGACATTTCAATAGTTGGTCCTCCTCCGCGTCCCCTTCGTCCATGCTAAATCTACTCCCCTGCTTTTTTAGCAAGACGCTCCTCATGTAGTCGTTCGCGCTTTCCTGTTTGTTATTGTGGGCGTTTCGCATAGTTCGGTTGCACAATTCTGATTGGGCAGTACGAAAGTGTGCTCACTCGATTGGCTAGTAAGACTGTCACACACAGATGACTGTCACACAGACGCCAGTCATGCATTTGCTCTGAGCGTGGGAAATCCTCTTGCGATTAGCTAATCGCAACTTTCCGAATCTCGATTGCGATTCGATTTCGATTAATTGCACAGCCCTAGTGTGGACCATTATTTTATTTTAGATCCTCACAATTTTGGAATCCAGTCGTGGGCCGGATTGAACGGCTCAGCAGGCCGGACTCGGCCCGCGGGCCGCCAGTTGATCACTGGTCTAGAGTGATCACTGATTGGCTTCTGTACTAGAAGGCGGGGCTTTATTTGCCATGTTGACTGTTACACTTTTCCCCATTTAAAACTATACGAGTGACATATCTTGTGTATTCTGTAATCTTAGACAAAAGTTACTAAAAAAATAATTACTTAAATTCCTACAAGTACTTTTATTCCTACAAGTTTATTTGACCGTAAATGACACAGGTTTCTGACACATATATAATATATATATATTGCAGTATGGCTGTATATCGGCACTGGTGGGAGGCATGCCTTAGTGTCCCACCAGTGACGATATACAGCCATATCAGACTGCTACGAGTTTGATATTGCATTTATACAAAAACTTGACGGCCTAATTGTGTATATAAAAAGAAAATCAAACATGTGTAGAGTCTAAAAACCCTATTGTAAGAGGAACTACTTTCTTCCGCCTTTCATTTACATCTGCAGCTGACGTCAGAACAGCAGAAATCGTTGCTGCTGAAAAATCCAGCTTAAACCAGCCTAAGATGGTTGGCTGGTTTTAGCTGGTCGACCAGCCTGGTTTTAGAGGGGTTTTGGCCATTTCCAGGCTGGTTTCCAGCCAATTCCAGCCTGGTCTTAGCTGGTCAGGCTGGAAAATGACCAGCTTAAACCAGCTTAAACCAGCTTGACCAGCCTGGTTTAAGCTGGACATAGCAGGTTTTGGCTGGTCAAGCTGGATTTAGCTGGTCAACTCCCAGCCTGACCAGCTAAGACCAGGCTGGAAATGGCTGGAAACCAGCCTGGAAATGGCCAAAACCCCTCTAAAACCAGGCTGGACGACCAGCTAAAACCAGCCAACCATCTTAGGCTGGTTTAAGCTGGATTTTTCAGCAGGGATACTTCACAAACATCACTTTAAACTAGTATTTTAATGTCTAAAGTGATGACAAAACAGGTGATTTTGCTCACATTTTAAGATTATAAGGCTAAACGGTTTGAAATACCATCAGTCTACAGAGATTTTCCAGTATTTCTCTTTTGCAATCAGGAGATAATTATCCCTGAAAAAGCCAAAGTGCCGCAAACACTACCAGAATACTGTTGTGTTGCGATAAGGAAAAACGCTATACACATGCGACCATTTCTTCTTTCTTTCTGTTTACTGAACTAGTCTGCAGTAATGAAAACAGGAGACGCATTAAAAACAAACAGATGGCCAACCAAAAAGTAACTCAGGATTATACAAAGAGTAGCCAACACAAAATACATACATTCCTGATATGAGTCCCATCTCACACTCAATACACTACAATTACTATGGTATAAATACAGCACTACAACATATAAAAGAGAGATGGACTCAGAAACTCACTTAACAGTTTAATAATGATTTGATGAGCTGAAGTTAGAAATTATGCCGTTTTTTTCCTCTAGGGCACAGGTGTCAAACTCAGTTCCTGGAGGGCCGGACCTCTGCACAGTTTAGTTCCAACCCTAATTAATCACACCTGATTAAACTAATTGAGTCCTTCAGGCTTGTTTGAAACCTGCAGGTAAGTGTGTTGAGGCAGGGTTGGAACTAAACTGTGCAGGGCTGCGGCCCTCCAGGATCTAAGTTTGACACCCCTGCTCTAGTGGCTTATTATGTGGTCTCTGTTGTCTGTTGTCATGAAATTATAAATATTTAAAATAGGCACTATCCTTATAAATTGCATAGTTGCAATCTAAACACCTACATTCTTGCCTAAAAAACTCAATATTACATTATGTTGTCCAACAGCAGCAATATTTGTCAAACTGTAAAGTGTCCTCTGCTTGTCAATGTATGTGGGCAGAGTAATACACAAGGGTGAAGGGTTAAGAGGGTGTACGAGTGCTGTTATTTGCAGAATATCGCTCGGCTATCAGCTAATCAGATTAAAAATATATAATGTATGTGTATATATATATATATATATATATATATATATATATACTGTATATAAATAAATGATCAAATTTGTAAAAATAACCATCCAGAACAGGGGTGTTCAATCCTGTTCCTGGAGATCTACCTTCCTGCATAGTTCAGCTCCAACCCTGATCAAACACACCTGAACCAATTAATTAGGACCTGAACAGCACTTGATAATTACAGGCAGGTGTGTTTGATACGGGTTGCAACAGAAATCTGCAGGAAGGTAGATCTCCAGGAACAGGATTGAGCACCCCTGATCCAGAACAATACACATTCTAATCAATTAATTTACAATATTAATTTGCAAAAAAAGTCTCTCATTTCATCCTTTCTGTGTGATTCGACTTCTCATAATTGCCAAGCTTCACTTTTCATCTTTTCAACGTTTTGTTCACACAACACTCATTTCAAGGCTAATGTTCAGCAACAAACAATCAAATGTTCTGTGATCTTGTTTTGTCCCTTGATAGATGTAATACACTAAGCTTAATTATAATAATACTAACTTGGACTGTAACATTTAAAAGCAAATTGCAAAATTGGCAAATTGCAAACCTGCAAAAGCAAATGACTGTTTGTCACCGTTGGATCCATTAGTGATATTTGCATAGAATGTTGCTGGTACAATCAAACACTTCTGTCTACTGTGTATTATTATATTTAATAAAGTGCCTCGGTGTTAGCTTAGCAATATGCTACCACAAACTTTGCTGAATTAACTTGTTAACACAATCTCTCCTGGCTTCCAATACCATATCGCATGAAATTAAAAATGATCTTACTTGCATTCAAATCACTACAAGGGTTAGCTCTCTCATAACCCTGCTGAAAAAAAAACAGCTTAAACCAGCCTAAGCTGGTTGGCTGGTTTTAGCTGGTCGACCAGCCTGGTTTTAGAGGGGTTTTGGCCATTTCCAGGCTGGTTTCCAGCCATTTCCAGCCTGGTCTTAGCTGGTCGCATTCACTACTTACTTCTATTTTTAAAATAGATTTATTATCTGTTTTTAGTCCTGTCTCTGTAATTCTGTTGCACTGTAGAAGCTCTGTCACGAAAACAAATTCCTCGTATGTGTGAACATACCTGGCAATAAAAATCTTTCTGACTCTGATTCTGATAACCAGAGGTTAACCATGGTTTTGCTGCATTAATCATAGTTTAACCATGGTTTTTGAGGTAAAGTGTGGTTTATTTATAATCTCTGTATATTACACCAATCAGATGAATACTGGCACACTATAAATAACCAGAGCTTTCTACTCCAGTCATCTTCGTCTTGAAGAATCCCCCCTTCCACCCCTACTCCTCCCCTTCTCTGATAGGGCAGCATGGCGGCCCAGTGGTTAGCATTGTTGCCTCACAGCAAGAACGCCACTGGTTCGGCCCCTGTCCGAGCCGGTCGGTGTTTCTGTGTGGAGTTTGTATGTTCTCCCCGTGTTCGCGTGGGTTTTCCCCGGGTTTCCTCCCACCGTCCAAAGACAAACACCATAAGTAAATCGACTACTTCAAAACAGCATCAACTCCAGATATATCTCAGCACATTCACAAGCAGGGGAGTCCTTGAGACCTACCTGAGCTTAAACTTTCCTCTCGCCCTTCAACTGGGAGGGAGCCCCGGGCTCGAGGATATTCTGAGCTCAGGGCTCTCTCCCGGGACAGCATGCCAAATACGCTTTATTATCAATCATCAGCTAAGTATGAACTCTTGAAACTGTGGTTATACCAGTTCATATATAAAAACACACTTACTATAATAACATCATGACTGATTTAGGTACATTTACTGTAATTATTTTTGTGGAGTACAGTTCTTATAAACCATTGAGTTATGTACCAGGCCTGCATATTTTTATGTTTATAATAATATCACTACATATTATGTAGTGAATTCAGTTCTGAGTAAAGACTTTAAGTGAGTACTTTCATGGAGTGCAGCTCTTATAAATCATTGTTTCTGTGTACTACTTTGAAGCATCACAAAGTCAATTTAGACTAACAACACACTCAATTAAATTCCATTGTGAGTCAAGCCTTTGTGAGTATTTCCATGGCATTCAAAGTTGCTGAGCATTATACATCATTTATGAAGTTGAATTTCAGTTTGAATACTTCCTTAGAGGGGTGGAATGGTGGTTAGCACTGTCACCTTACAGCAAAAAGGTCGCTGGTTTGAGTCCCGGCTGGCCCAGTTGGCATTTCTGTGTGGATGTTGCTCCGAGTGCTCCGGTTTCCCCTACAGTCCAAAGACATGCAGTATAGGTGAATTGAATATAAGTGTGTGCGTGTGAATGAGTGTGTCTGGGAGTTTCCCAATACTGGATTGCGGCTGAAAGGGTATCTGCTGCGTATCTGCTGAAATAGTTGGTCATTCATTATGCGGTGGAGACTTCTGAAATAGAGACTAAGTCGAAGGAAAATGAATGAATGCTTCCTTAGAAGGCATCTGTTTATGTAGGCTGTTCACATGGTTATGAAACACAGCCACTGAGCGCTTTTCATGGGCCCTTGCTTTTATATGTCCCCGTCACACAATGATTGAAATTGAGCACTGACTTTCCGATGTACAGCAAATACTGCTTCCATTTTGGCACGCAATTACACATAATGCAGGTTGCCGACTGGATCATAAGCCCACAGCTGTTTCTTTATACCGTTGTGTTCACGCGGCAGCATTTACATACATTCTCCTTTCTGCTTACATAAAATGGCCTCATTACTGTCTGTCTTCAGCACCGGCAGAGTGTCGCTTCTGTTCTGCCGTTGCCTCCTGTTGACATTACCAGTAATCATGTCATTTCCTGTTGACTCCTCCTCGCACGTGTCGTTGTGTGCCAGTCTTTTTCTCCACAGCTCTCCTCTCTCCCCGTCTGAGGCTGGAGACGTCGCTTTATCTTTCCACCATACTCTGCTCATTTGTGGCTGAATTCTGCCGCTGGGCCGGCGTGTCAAACGGATTACGGAGCAGAATGAGATTAAGGAAAACAGCGTGAGAGTGTGACCAGCCATTATGACTGTTTCAATGCTAAATGCCTCCTTCTCCGAAGCTGGTGCAGTGAGCTGGAGCGCGCAGTGGCTGCTTTTATTGACGGCGTGTAAAGCGCACTCAATTCCTCACCGCCAGAAATGTCTCTCTTATTCATTCAATCATTCTTTTAGTCAGTCATGTCTTCCCTCTATAGTCCTAATCTGTGGTTTGAGTGAAAGATTATCTGCAATTATTTCTTCTTTATGTGGGATATCGTTTCATTTTGAAGGGGAATATTTGAGTTTTCTTATCTTGAAAAACAACCAAATTGGTCGTTTGTGCAAGCAAGCAGCTTATTTCGACCTATAGTCACGTTAGTTAAGTTTAGTGCCCTCTAGTGGATCTAAAAATATTGACAGTCTAGTTGCGCGTGTCGTCATAACATTACATGTGACCAGTTTAACCAGTCTAAAGTTAATGCAAACTCGGTTAGTATCCAAAACTACTGCCTACTGTATACTCTTCCTATATTCCCTATTCCCTACATTACACCACTTATATAGTCCCCTTGAAGGAGTGAATGAAAACTTGAGTGAATTCGAGCACTGAGTGCACTTGAAGGGATGCTGTTTTGTTTGTGCTTTGCTGGTTAATAAATCTCTCCGACTGATTATTTATTCATTCATTCATTCATTCATTTTCTTTTCGGCTTAGTCTCTTTATTAATCGGGGGTCGCCACAGCGGAATAAACCGCCAACTTATCCAGCACACGTTTTACGCAGCGGATGCCCTTTCAGCTGGAACCCATCTCTGGGAAACATCTATACACACTCGTTCACACTCATACACTAAGGACAATTTAGCCAACCCAATTCACCTGTACCGCATGTCTCTGGACTGTGGGTGAAACCGGAGCACCCGGAGGAAACCCACGCAAACGCAGGGAGAACATGCAAACTCCACACACAAACGTTCTTTGGCAGACCCTGTGCTAGCTATTTAACACTCAGCGAGCTGTTTATGAGCAATGAAACAGGGTATTTTGATTTCTTCATGTATACAAGTGTTACTTTCATTAAATGATATTGTATTTAAAAACGTACACCAATAGGATTCCACTGTGGACGCTGTCTTAGTGGTCAAACACCCTCATAGTGCTTTATGGGTGTTTACTAGCTGTTGAGTGTACATGGGTTTTACGCTCGTTACTGGGGTGCATTGGTGGATTGATTTGAGTGCATTTCAGAACATCGACTAAGGTTTTGGACACCACTAGAAATGGTTGCTCTCTCAAAGAGTGCACTATAGGGTGTATATGTGTATATGTATTGTTATGGTGTCATGTCTCGGCTGTTTATTTAAAAATGAAGCTTCTGTTGTTGCACGAGCTGGTGGTGATTCTCTAAACCAATATCATTCAACTGACTCTCTCTTGAGAGTCTCTCTCTACGCTTTTGGTAGTATTCTGTTGTGCTAGGTACCCTTTGGAAAGGGTAGCCAAAAAGTGGTAGGGTACAGTTTGTTTTTTTGGTACCTTTGGCTGTGAAAACTGTCAAAAAAGTGTACTGTACTGTACTGCACTGTACTGTACTGTACCATTTAGTGGAAACAGGCCATAAAAGATTACTCCTTACACACTATTCTTTCCTCTTTCAAACTCACTAAACTGATATTTACACATTTGGAAAACAATTTCAAGTCCATTGGAAAAAAAAAACATTTGCCAATAGTTGTGTTGTGATAGGTACCCTTTGAAAAAGGTATCCAAAAAGTCGTAGGTTACAGTTTGCTTATTTGGTACCTTTGGCAGTGGAAACCGACAAAAAAGTGTACTGTACGGCACTGGTCCCTAATCTTGGTCAACTCTTGACAATTTTATCGCAGCCTGGGGGGGGGTGTTTTCTCAACCATTTTCTCAGATGATGACAAGCTGACCAAACATCGCTGAAACTCTGATACAAGTTTTTTTTGGGGAAAATTACAGAGCACTTCTGTGCTACCGAAATGTGTATATTCACATCTGATTGTTCATTTCTTGTTACGTGACTCGCAGTGTGCTCGTGGCATTCTGAAGATGTTTTCAACTGGGCATGCCTGGAAAGCACGAGTGTGTTGCACCGCATGCACGCATCACTACCAATATGTGTGCACAAGCCGCGTGCCTCCATTGGAAACAACAAACTTGCGTGCGGAAAACACGTGATATGGGAACGACTGCTGTTATTTGCGATCTCCAGCAGTTGATTTACTTCTTGCACAGACATGCTGGATTCACCTGATTTGTTGACAAATGGATTGCGGATTTATTCCTTGGCAGTTTGTGGGTCTTTGGCCTTTTCCCCTTTGCAAAAAAACTTTCTTGCTCATTTTGCTAGCTTGTGGATTACTTTTTGGTGCTCAAGTGACCGAGATGTAACCGAGAGAATATGATCATATTTTAAAATAAAAGATCGTTCAGACTAAGATAAAAAAAAATAAATGGAAATAGTTAATGACTTCTTGTGATCAATTGATCCACAGACCGGTACTGGTCCATGGCCCAAGGGTTGGGGACCACTGTTGTACTGTACTGTACTGAACCAAATTGTACCACTTAGCTTGAAACAGACTATAATAGACCACCCCTTACACACAATTTTTCCTATTTCGAATTCACTAAATTTATATTTACATTTACACATTTGAAATAAGATTTACAGTCCGTTGACATTTTACTAAAGGTTGTGCTGCTACAACACAACACTTTATCAGTCGAGCTACA
>LR812527.1:7780964-7818464 GCA_903798195.1 Danio kyathit | reverse complement strand
TATAGTGTAAAAAAATAAAATAAAATGAACTGAAATTTTTTGAAACATGAATGTACCGTGTCACTTTTGATCAATGTTATGCAATCTTGCTGTTCTTTTGAATTTAATCTTTATTAAAGAATCCAGAAAAAAAAAAAAAAAAAAAAAAAAAAAAAATATATATATATATATAAATATAATCACAGTTTCCAGAAAATATCAAGCAGGTAAATTGTTTTCATGATGATGATGATAAATGATGCCTGAGCATCAAATCAGCATATTAGAATGATCATGTGACACTGAAGACCGGAGTAAGGATTGAAAGCCAATCAGAGCGCTCTATTTTGCGACAAGAGGTGATGTGTGGTACACTACAAGGTTATAATAGTTTTGGATTTTTCATTAGCTTTTTATTTCATTTTGACTTTTTGTTTTCAAATTCAGCTAGTTTTAATTCGTTTTTAGAGGTAGATTTACTAGTTTTTATTAGTTTTTATATTTTGAAATACAAATGAAGATGTTTTAGGTGAAATCTAAGAGCAAAGTCCACAAATGTACCAAAAACATCCTCAAAACAGACCTTCAGTGGTTTAATTGGAATATTATCAAGCTACAAGAATCCTTTATTTCAGTTTCTTCACCTTAGTGTCATAATATTGCGCATATTGACAAGCACTGCACATTGATGTATACCTTATGTATATCTGACGTATATCTAGCATATCTGAATTTGTGTTCTGAAGATGAACAAAGGCCTCAGGTGTTTGAAAAAGACATGAGTGAATAATTATAAACATCATTTTTATTTTTAAGTGAACTAACACAGGGCGGCGCAGTGGCGCAGTAGGTATTGCTGTCGCCTAATAGCAAGAAGGTCACTGGTTCGAGCCTCAGCTGGGTCGGTTTGCATCTCTGTGTGGAGTTTGCAGGTTCTCCCTGCGTTTGCGTGGGTTTCATCTGGGTGCTCCGGTTTCCCCCACAGTCCAACGACATGTGGTACAATTGGGTAGGCTAAATTGTCTGTAGTGTATGAGTGTGAATGAGTGTGTATGGATGTTTCCCAGAGATGGGTTGCGGCTGGAAGGGCATCCACTGCATAAAACAAGTGCTGGATAAGTTGGCAGTTTATTCCGCTGTGGCGACCCCGGATAAATAAAGGGACTAAGCCGAAAAGAGAATGAATGAATGAATGAATGAACTAACACATTAACTGTTATTACATTCCACATGTATGCAATCAATTAAAATGATCAGCCATACTCTAAATTATATCAGAAATAACCAGCATGTTGTTCGTCAAAAACCTGGTAAAACACTTTTTTTCTTCTTCGTCTTGCATCCTTTCCAGCAGAACTAATGTTTTGATGTCATTGTGAACATTACAGTACGTCACTGCAAGTCATGTCCTGCCACCCTGTGCCCATGAAGAGCACGCAGGCCAATCATGTGTCCCAGCGCACACATGCTGTAAAGTGGTCAACAGTGAGTCTGAGTGCTGGTCTCTCTCACCCTCACATCCCAGAGGGAATGCGACACGGTGCTAATGGAAGAGAGCTGTCTCAACAAGCCTCCAAGCCCTCTGCTTCTCCAGCGCGCCTTCTCTTGCTTGCCACTGTCTTTACAGTAGGGTCTGAGAGAGTGTTAAGCATTCAGTGATGATAATTGGCTCAGATTCCCAGCTGGTTTTAGTGGCATTAAATATGAATAGGAGGCTCATGTAGACTTGTTTAGACGAGAGGAGTTACGAGCAGAGAAGCGTTTTTTCATGAAGTATCATCAGGGTGAATAAGAGCAGGCTAATGAAACAGGTCTAAATCAGTGGAGTGTTGTCACACAGACACACACACATGGCTGATTGTAATCAGTCTACATGAACCTGCAGGGGGAAAATTACAACCGTTGCCAGTTGCATTTTACATATTTTCAATTCAGTTTTTGAGCCTTATCACCTACTGTACAATCAGAGACAGTAGGAGCTGAGTTGGTCCACTTGTATGCGTTCCAATAAGCATAACCTTGATTCCTCAGTATGGCAACTTTAGTACCATCTTATTCCCTGACATTGAAAAACTCGGAAAAAGGCATTGTTTTGACAGTTGCTGCATTTTAAATCATAGTATACTGTACTGTTTTATTATGCAGGTCCCCCTTATGCCACTCCAAGTTTCTATTGTGGAACTAGACGTACATACATACACATGCACACTCTTTAAAAAAAAGCTTAAAATGTCCTAACAAACTAAAAGATGGAACAAAATGTAAATATGTATGGAAAGAAAGATATATGCTGTGTCCCAATTTGCATACAAAATAGAATTTGTATGTCCCAAATCATTCATTCTTTAATTCAGTCATCAATTTATTCATTATCTCCCACTTTTCTGGGTCAGTCACTGGGGCAGCAATCTCAGGAAAGAACCTCAGATTTCCCTTTATCCAGACACTTATTCTAGCTACTCTGGGGAGACCCCACAGTGTTCCCAGACAGCAGAGAGACATTGTCCCTTCAGTGTGTTCTGGGTCTATCCCTGGGCCTCCTTCTGGTGGGACAAGCCCAAAACACCTCCCTAGGTAGGCGTCCAGGAAGGATCTGGAACAGATCAAGAAAGCAGCGGCTCTACTCTGAGTTCCGCCTGGGTGACAGGGCTCGTCACACTATTTCTTACATTATGAGTGAAGAAGGAAACTTATTTTGGTCACTAGTATCCAAGATCTCACCCTTTTGGTCATGGCCCAAAGCTCATAAATGAGAATAGATACGTAGATTGACTGGTAAATTGAGAGCTTTGCCTTTCGGCTCAGCTCCTTCTTTACCACAATGGACCTGTCTGTCAATCTCACATCTCATCCTTCCTTCACTGAACCAAACCCAAGATTCTTGACCTTCTCCACCCAGGGCCTGTATTGTCCTCCAACTTGGAGATGGCAGGCCACCTTTTTTTAACTGACAAACACCATGGCCTCTGTTTTGTGCTGATTCCTATCCTTGCCACATCACTGTTGGCAACAAACCATTCCAGTGCATGCTGAAGGTCCAGGTCCTATGAAGCCAAGTGGACAACATCATCTGCATTAAATGTGGTGGCCCCCGAATCAGAGTCCATCATGCACTGGGAACAAATCTGACTTATTGCCAGCAATGCAAATCACTGTTACTTCATTCATACAGAGACTGCCTTAACAGAGTATCTCAGACCCCATATTCTCAGAGCATCTCACACAGAATTTCATGAGGGACATGGTTGAATACCTTCAGAAACATGTGGACTGGTTGAGCGTACTTCAATAAACCCTCAAGCACCCTAGTTAGGATATAGATCTGGTCCAATGTTACAATCTGAATTGTTCCCCCTGAAGATTAAGGTTCAACCATCAGCCAGATTGTCATTTCAAGTACCCTGGCATAGACATTTCCAGAGAGGCTAAGGAGTGTGATCCCCTATTGTTAGAACACACCCTCTGGTACCCCTTCTTAAAAAGGATAACCACCATGCCAATTGCCTAGTCCAGAGGTACTGTCCCCAACCTCTATGTGATGTTGTAGAGGCATGTCAGCTAAAACATGTGGACTGGTTGAGGATACTTCCATGAACCCTCGAGCACCCTATTTAGAAAATAGAGCTGGTCCAGTGTTACACAGTTTGGATGAAATCTGCATTATTCCTCCTAAATATTAGGATCAACCATTGGCCGCATTCTCTTCTCCAGTACCCAGGCATAGACTTTTCCAGGGAGGCTTAAGAATGTTATCCCCCTATAGTTGCCTCTGGTCCTCCTTCTTAAAAAGGAGAACCATCATGCCAGTTGCCTATTCCAGAGGCACTGTCCCCAACCTCAATGTGATGTTGTAGAGGCATGTCAGCCAAACCATGTGGACTGGTCGAGCATACTTCCATGAACCCTCGAGCACCCTAGTTAGAATATAGAGCTGGTCCAGTGTTACACAGTTTGGACAAAATCTGCATTATTCCTTCTGAATATTAGGATCTACCATTGGCCACATTCTCCTCTCCAGTACCCAGGCATAGACTTTTCCAGGGAGGCTTAAGAGTGTTATCCCCCTATAGTTGCCTCTTGTCCTCCTTCTTAAAAAGGGGAACCTTCATGCCAGTTGTCTAGTCCAGAGGTACTGTCCCCAACCTCCATGTGATGTTGTAGAGGCATGTCAGCCAAAACATGTGGACTGGTCGAGCATACTTCCATGAACCCTCGAGCACCATAGTTAGAATATAGAGCTGGTCCAGTTTTATGCAGTTTGGACAAAATCTGCATTATTCCTTCTGAATATTAGGATCTACCATTGGCCGGATTCTCCTCTCCAGTACCCAGGCATAGACTTTCCAGGTAGGCTGTAGAGTGTGATCCCCCTATAGCTGCCTCTGGTCCTTCTTCTTAAAAAAGGTGAACCACCAGTCGAGAAGCACTGTCCCCATGTGATGTTGTAGAGGCATGTCAGCCAAGACAGCCGCACCTCATCCAGAGACTTGAGGTACACAGAGTACAGAGTAGATCCCATCCCACCCCCCTGCTGCCTTGCCACTGCCACAAACCACAACCATAAATTCGCACTGGTGGACAACCCTATGCTCAAACATGGTGTTCGTTTTGGACAAACTGTGAAGATATCCCCACTCAGATTCAGATTAGAGTGACCTTTCCTCCCAATAACGCCTCTCCGGGTGTCACTGTCGTTACCCACATGAAGTTCCCCAGTAGAACAACAGATCAGTTCCAAATCACAGTATGTTGAAATTAATGTTCCAAAGTTATACAGATAATCTCCTATTTCTGGTAGATATTTGAAGTGCAGATACATGCATACTTTAATGGATAACACTGTCTACAATACATTGAGAGTCGGACGTGAAATTAATTAGAAGCTAACATGTTTAACTACAAACATGGGTAAAAAAAAGTGTTAAACTAAATGGAGATAAGTGGATAGGCTTTGGCAAAAATGTTTGAATGCTTCTTAATTGATATCTAACATTCAGCAATATATTTATTTAACATTTCGCTTTATATTTTATTTGCAACAATAATGTAAACTCTTATAAAGACGTGTTTGGTCATTAACCTCTGAATGCATAATTATGCAAACACCCTAGGAGATTTCTCTGCATGAAAGACCTGTGCAGGGCGGATTAACCTGCTGCTGCACCTCCAATATGGTAGGAAATTAAATATGAAAGAAATGTGGATGATGTGACAAAATGATTGATAGTGCACACAACTAATCAACATAACGGTCCGTTAATGAGGAAGTAGTATGTCACAAAGCTTGCATGTTCTTCTGCTACACACTCATAAGTATATACTTTCTCTTCACAAACATAGTACATACTTTTAGGTCATAGTAATAGATTCTACTCCAAAACCATCTGATTAGTTAGAGCTTGGTGAAAATGTAAAAAAAAATAACCCTGCAGTTGGGTTTGTTTACGTTTGTTTATCCAAAGGGTAGTTAATATTATGTTGCACAGATATATTTGTGGGAATAGCCAAAATACATTGTATGAATCAAAATTATAAATTAGTTGTATGCCAAAATTATTAGAATATATCTTCAATGTAAATTTCCTCATGAATCAAAACTGATTTTATTTTGGCTAGTAATATGCATTGCTAATAAGTTAATTTGGACAACTTTAAAGGTGATTTTCTCAGTATTTCCATTTTTTTTTTAACCCTCAAATTTTCAATGGTCATATCTCGGCCAAATATTGTCCTATTCTTTTAAACAATACACTAATGGAAAGCAAATTTCAGCTTTCATATGACATATAAACAGTGTTGGGGAGTAACGGAATACATGTACCGGCGGTACGTATTTAGAATACTATTCATGAGTAACTGTATTCCGTTACAGTTACTATTTTTAAACAGGGTATTTAGAATACAGTTACTTTCCTAATACCATTGGAATACTTCGGGCGATGCGTGTCTGGCCCATAATAATATTACTAAATTGCCGCCGAAACCATCGAAACAGAAGCTACACTCCCGACTGCTATCGCCAGCGTTAACTCAGTGAGACTCACGCAAATGACCCTGTTCTCACGCTCTCACGCCACACCTCCATTTTCTCACGCAGCAAAAAGGACGATCGCAAACACCGAACAACCGGACAACAACCATGATTTTCAAATAAACTGCTTTTTTTGCCGTCATTGTTCGTGAATTCGCTGCTTGATGTTTTGTTTGCGCTTTCAGAGGTTTCATTTACGCTTCTTAAATTTACGTTCGCTTTTCTGACACAAATGTGGGACACCTTAGCCAAAGTTGGCAGCCCTGGTTAACTTGAGTGTACAAATATGAAGGATTCAGACCAGGGGCTTGAGGGGTTGGAGCCGCAACCGAAGCAACTTTCTAGCAGCAGTAAAGGAAAAAATGCATTCACGTCTTGGAAGTTCAAGCATTTTTTCTCTTTAAAGAATGAGAGGGGTGAGCGAAACCTGACAGTGCAGCGCAATCTCTTTTTCTGTGCAGACTGTGAAATACAAAGAGTAAGCAAAATGCATATTATATACATATACTGTATATTACAGACAGTAATGCTGTCTATGTTAAAGCACTTTTTATCTTTATTACAGAAACAGAAATTGAATTTGTTGACACTTTGATAAATAAACATTATTTAATAAACATAATTATATTGTTTTATTTATTTATCAGTCAATAATGGGCATTAGAGGCCCTCTGTTTTGCTGCAGAAATTGCTACCAACATAGCATAGTGTGACATTTAAAAGACTTGAAGGCTGTTTTTAAGGGCAAGTATTCCAAGTATTTAGAATACAGTACCAGGATTAAGCAAAGTAACGGAATACGTTACAAAATACATTTTAAAGCAGGTATTCTGTATTCTGTAACTAAATACATTTACAAAGTATTCTCCCCAACACTGCATATAAATCTTACATTGACATTTATGACTGATTTTGTTGTTCAGGGTCACATACTGTATATAAGGACTGTTACCTCATTTGCATGATTTCCTGAGTAAATTAGACTCCAAAGCACCACAGACAGCACATACAAATGACACGATCACTCTTAGTGAATCCTCCCAGAGAGAGCAGCACCTTTCAGACTGGATCCATCTGTTGTATGAGGACTGTGTCTGTTAAAACTAGGGCGAAACACTGCGAGAGCTTGGCTAACATATTTCAGCCTTTTTGAAGAGCACCACTCCAATACACGACCTGTTCGCATGCAGCGTCACTGTAATCCTGCTCGCTTCTCTGCATGTGTTATGAAAAGCCTTCCTGTTTGTTCTTTCAGTCCAGGTTGAGTAACTGGATGCACAGAGGCTGTTGTGGAAACCCATCAAGCTTTTTCATGTGAGAGGAAGCTCATTTCAATGCAATCCTGGATAAATGGGTCTCCAGTACAGTATGAATGCGTATGTGCGTCTCTGAATGCAGAGGAAATGTTAAAGCATCATACACTAATGCATATTTTGTATGTGAATATAAATGCTCTGGCAGTGTTGTCTTAGACTTGTTTGGCAAGTTGACACTGTGTCAAAATAAATATTATACCATGTTATTAGATCATCCTTTTTATCTGCAGTCAATGAATCAATAAATTGATCAAAATAAATATATATTCACACGCAGTAGGTAATGCTGTCGCCTCACAGCAAAAAGGTATGGGAGAATGGAGTCGCATGCATTGCTCAGATATGATTTTTTTTTTCCCAGACTTTTTATTTTATATTTGATTCAGGTCAGGTGATTGGCTCGACTATTCTAGCAGCTTTATTTTCTTTTCTGAAACCATTTGAGAGTTTCCTTGCCTGTGTTTTGGATCACTGTCATGCTGAAATGTCCACTCTGGTTTCATCTTCATGATCTGGTGATGTAGGTTTTGGGACTGAAGCAACTAATATTCATCTACAAGAGTTGGTTTTTAACTACTGAGAGATTTCAGCGGCTGTCTGGGTTTTCCATGCCTTTTTACACCACCCTTTCTTCGTGAAGTTTCATAAACAAATTTCGAGAGGAACACGTGATATTATTGACCGCGGCTGATCCCTCATCCACAATCATTAGCTAGCCAATCAGATCAATTCAAGCTCACTATAAGTAGCCTAGGGAAAATCACTCCCTTATCTTGCCGAAACCCCCCATCCACCCCTTCGCCTCCTCTTTTCTTCCTTTTACCACGGGGAGCTCTCGAGAACCACCTGATCTTGTACTCCCCTGATACGCTCTATCGACCAGGCGGGAGCCCTGGGCTCAACTATCTCCGAGCTTAGGGTTCTCTCCCGGGACAGCATGCCAAACCAGCTAACAATTTGTCAAACAATATCTAAGTGCGAACTCTTGAAATGTGTTCAATACTTGTACCTTTACTCATTTCTTTTTATTACACATATCATTCATTTTCTTTTAGGCTTAGTCTCTTTATTAATCAGGGATCGCCACAGCGGAATGAACCGCCAACTTATCCAGCACGTTTATTACGCAGTGGATGCCCTTCCAGCCTCAACCCATCTCTGGGAAACTCATACACTACGGACAATTTAGCCTACCCAATTCACCTGTACCGCATGTCTTTGGACTGTGGGGGAAACCGGAGCACCCGGAGGAAACCCACACGAACGCAGGGAACATGCAAACTCCACGCAGAAACGCCAACTGATCCAGCCGAGGCTCGAACCAGCGACCTTCTTGCTGTGAGGCGACAGCACTACCTACTGTGCCACTGCGTCGCCTACACATCTTAATTTCAAAACAAATTTTGTTTTGTTTTCTTTGAAGGCATGGATTACTTAAGTTGTTACTGACATTTGGTACAATGTTTTAAACTATCAGGTAAGTTGGTTGGTGGAATTTATTTGGTGCTGTGTAAAGAACTGCACAAAAGTAATCCTTTACTTGCCAATGATATGTCCCTGTACATATCATTAGTGTAAAAAGGAACAAACATCGTTGGTGTCAAACTACCCGTAGCGTTAATTTTACCTAGAAACTTCTGTCAAATGAATGTTAAATGGGGTTTAGTTATAAACTAATTTCGAGAGGAGCACGTGATTATGATTGAACACGGCTGGTTACACATGAACCACTCATGTCTGTCCAATCAGACGATCCCTGGCGCACTATAAAGAGCCAGGGTTTTCTCACTACAGTCATCTTCGATTTGAAGAACCTCCCCTCCTTCCACCCCTACTCCTCCTCCTTCCTAGATGGGTGACACGGTGGCCCAGTGCTTAGCACTGTTGCCTCACAGCAAGAACGTCAATGGTTCTAGGCTTTACCAAACCAGCAGGCATTTCTGTGTGGAGTTTACATGTACTCCCCGTGCTCACGTGGGTTTCCCCCGGGTTCTCCGGTTTCCTCCCATGCAAAACATGCAACCTAAGTCATTGTTTAAATCAACTCATAGACTTGCTCCCTATCTAGTATCTATCTCACCAAAGAGAAGCACTAGCTGCTCATCATTTACCTCGATGGGGGAGTTCTCGAGATCTACCTGAGCTCGGAGCTCCCCTCTCGCCCCGCAACGGGAGGGAGCCCGGGGCTCAGGGACCTTTTGGGCTCAGGGCTCTCTCCCGGGACAGCATGCCAAACCTGCTTTATATTCAGTCATCAGCTAAGTGTGAACTCTTGAAATTATGTAGACTGAAGCACATATTTCATATGAGCCTGTGTTAAAAATTGTACTTGGACTAATGTGTTTGTTGCATAATGTGTGCCTACCACATCTATTTTCATCACCTATGAATTTGAAGGTGGTCCGAACCCAAGCCTAATACATAATGCACAACAGTGCATCCACAAAAATGCAGAAAAATAATCTTATCAGGGCCTTTCAGTCAGCTCCACTTTGCCCATGGACCGCACTCCCAAATGAATCCAACAGTATAGACTAAACCTCCAACGAGGCACTTGAAACACTGCAGTCTGCATTAGAAATAGCGTTTCGGATGGTTCTGGCAGGCAGCTCGTGTCAATGAAGTGAGGTGGTGGAACTCAGAGCAGGTAGTAATGCAAGCGGACGCCCACAAGCCCTGGCGGACGAAAGAGAGAGAAAGAGAGAGCTGCTGCTTCTTCTGCTGGAGGCTTTCACTGCGCCACATTCTCCTGCCAAACACATGACCTCTCATCTCTGCTGCAGACTGCATATGTGTGTGTTTGCATGTCAAAGAGACACCCTGAGCATCATGTGAGGAAAAACTTCAGATTGCTGAGAATTAGAGAGAGGGAGAGAGAGAAAGGGAATACATCGATGCCAATGCTCGGCAGACAGGGACGTATTTCACCATGGAATGGAGAGAAAAATCATTAGAGGGCAAACCTTCTCCACCTGCCCCCTCCATCCATCACCTCAGGCCACAAGTGGCCCTCCATCACCTCTATCTCTTCATTTCTATCTGCTCGTCTCTTTTTAGCCACAAATCTGCAGCCTCCGTCCTTTTAGGTGCGCTTCCTTGCTTCTGTTTCATTTGCTATGCCGTAATGTCATTACAGCCCACCTCAATTCAATTCCACGCAATTTAAATGGAAAGCTTTTCAAAAAAAAAAGAAAAGAAAAAATGCTGAAATTGGCAATGATAGCCATGCGTTTAGTTAAAAGTAAACAATGCTCGTCCCATAGGCATGTAATCACAGCTTGTGTCGCACAAATGTATTTGTTGTTCTTGAAAAAAACAGTCTGTCTTCTCGTTGCCGGCGCATTCTGTTGTTCTGCTTCTGTCGAACCCGCTTGGCTCATGCATTATTGACCCACAATTGAATTTTGATGAGCGCAAACTCCCAATTCGCCTCACACATTTGGTGATGCAGCTGATGCACACAGAGATCAATGTACAGGAGATTGGGCTACATGTCGATGTGTTGTTTGTGATGTAGTTTTTTTTGTTTTTACTATATGACTTCTGCTGCTGATTCTTGTCAATCTTCAGTATAGAGGAGAGTAGGGACTAGTTTTACAAGGCCTGTAAAGACTGTAAGGCCCAATCCCAATTCTACCCCTTATGCCTGGTTTATACTCGACGCGTCCGCTAGTTTGCTTTAGTGCGCGCGGTGGAATGTGACGTAATCGCGGGGTTAGCGGAAGTTCGCTTTGAGTGCGCCCGACATGATTTCGGCTGGCGGTGCGCATGGCATTTTTTGAGACCCGAGCGAACAGTGCGCGTGGCGCCACGTTTGATTTGAGTTGAATATGAACCACTTTGAAGAGATTTTGTCTGAAACAGTACGACTGTACACACATCTTTATGATCCGTGATCATACAGATAACCCGATGAACAATAATTCTTGGCTAGAAATAGCAACTGCCATGGGAATGGAGGAAAGTATATGTTAAAAGGTTTGGAAAAACCTGAGGGATTGTTAAAGCCAAAAGAGGCCATGGCAAAGTGGAGACCCATGTACACAATTACAGAAATATGTTTGTCCACCAGTCATAGGTTTTACACTGATGTTTATGTTACAATTTTGAAGTTAAAACAATTTAATAGTTCCAAAACTAAAATGAACAAATTATTGCTTTGATAACTGAAAAGGAATATTTGAACCTTTCGGTTTACACTGATGGCCTGTTTTTCTAGGCTTTATTGGTGATAATGGTCAGCAATGTTGGACCATTATTACCCTTTTAGCATAAGTATAGGACAGAAACTAGCCAGACAGTAATGTGTGAATTGTGAAGCTGGCTAAATCTAAAAAAAAAAAAACATCTGTATTTAAGTAAGTGTGCTTTTTTTTTTTTTTTTTGGGGTGGGGGGGTCTTTTATTCTTGCCATAATAAAGAATATATTTGTGGAGTAACCCATGTTCTGTTGTCATTGATATTTTAATAAACTTTGATAGGTAAAACTGTCCGAGATATGAACAAAAGCAAGTGATGCATCAAAGTTCTATTAAATAGTTATAAAAATCTTTATAATCATTAAAATAATTTATAAAAACAATAAAAATAATTTGTTTAAAAATCTTGAATGATATTAATGATATGATGTAGTTCCGGAAAATTTCTACTTCTCTGTTTGTCTGTCTGTCAGTTTCTTTTCACAGCCCCCTGTCGTTTTAAAGAATATCACAATGGCGAATGCGGGAAGTAAAAAAGCCTCGTCCATTTCGCGAGGTGCGCGTGCAGTCAGCGGAGGTGCGCAATGCCGCGCCAGTCGAAAGTATAAATCCAGCTTTAGCCCTTTCCCTTACCCTTTCCCTTGTCCCAATTCTCTTTCAAGAGTTCACACTTAGCTGATGATTAATTATAAAGCTTGTTTGGCATGCTGTCCCGGGAGAGAGCCCTGAGCTCATGAGATCCTCGAGCCCGGGGCTCCCTCCTGTTGCAAGGCGAGAGGGGAGATCGAGCTCAGGTAGATCTCGAGAACTCCCCCTTCGTAGTGTTTGAAGTGCAGATAGTAGTTTTCTTTAACGAGATAGGTACTAGATAGGGAGCAAGTCTATAAAGTTGATTAATCAATAATTTAGGTTGCATGTTTTTAAACGGTGGGAGGAAACCGGAGGACCCGGGGAAAACCCACGTGAGCACGGGGAGAACATGCAAACTTCACATAGAAAATGCCCGCTGGTTTGGTAAAGCCTAGAACCATTGACATTCTTGCTGTGAGGCAACAGCGCTAAGCGCTGGGCCACCGTGTCACCCATCTAGAAAAGGGAAGGAGTAGGGGTGGAAGGGGAGATTCTTCAAAGCGAAGATAGCGGTGATATGGAACCCGGGGTATTTATAGTAGCTTAGGGATCATCTGATTGGTGCATGGTGATTTGGATAATGTGGGTCCAGCCGCTAGCAATCATAAGCACGTGATCCTCTCGAAATTAGTTTATAAATAAACTTCACTTAGCTTGAAGGCGTAGGGCAAGGCTATTCAATTGGCAACAAACCCAAATTAGCCGATTTCACTATTAACTGCGCTTTAATTCTTTGCAGTTAATTAATCGTAAAGGCTTCTTTACACCACAATTCTGTTGCACGGAACAAAACTGCTGCAATTGAACAAAGTTATGCCACCTGTGCGCTAGTTTAAAGTACACCGAAGCTAAAGCCGCGGTCACACTAGAGTTTGAGCTTGCAAAATTCTGTCGCACGGCGCTGCAAAAAGGGGTGGGATTAAACAAGATGATTAGGCATTAAAAAAAAGCGAGAGATTGCTCCATGTTTTAAATATCTGTTCAGAGAGGTCATGTTTTGATCCTGGATTGGTCTCACGCAGTCAAGTGATGCGATTTCGCAGGTCAGAGTTCACCTAGCTTGAACTTTGCACCGCAGCGAAATGCGAAACTCGACGCATGACCCTGCGTTTCCGGTCTGACGCATTCGCGTGCGTATGAATGGAAGTCTATGGGGAGTAAAGTCCAGTGTGACCGCGGCTTAATACGCACATACACTAGATTAACTATAGCTGCGGGCCGTTCCAATATCACGTCTTTTCCGCGTGCAAGTTTGTTATTTCCAAACTAAGAATGTATGCCAATATGAGCGTGCAAGCAGAGCAATGCGCTCGTGGCTTTCCGGGCGCACGCAGTAGAAAACATCTCATGCCGTAGTGGTGAGAGCTGTACGTGACTTTCAGTGCAATGTAAACAAAAGATATGTTAGACGAATTATTATTAAAATGATCATGTATGTATGAACGCAGATGATAACAACAGTTAATCTAAATACTTGCCTAATATAAAGCTTAAATTTACAAGAGACGTGGTAACCGTGTAACCATGATTATTCTACAGACTATATAATCGTTCAACCAAAATCTATAATTGTTGCATCCATATTTGTTATGCAGTTCAAAACATATAGACGCAGTGGGTACCACAATCGCCTCACAGCAAGAAGGTCGCTGGTTTGAGCCCCGGCTGGGTCAGTTGGCATTTCTGTGTGGAGTTTGCATGTTCTCCCTGTGTTCGCGTGGGTTTCCTCCGGGTGCTCCGGTTTCCCCCACAAGTCCAAAAACATGTGGTATATATTCCCAGTGATGGGTTGAAACTGGAAGGCATATGCTGGATAAGTTGGTGGTTCATTCCGCTGTGGCGACCTCAGATTGATCAAGTGAATAAGGGACGAAAATAAAATGAATGAATGAATGATATGGATCAAGGTGGAGCCAAGCTGGAGTCTCTCTCTGATCCCCCGGGCTCTGCAATGGTTGGGAAAATCCTAAACTGAACCAAAAACAAAACGACTACAACTGGCTTAAGAATGGTAATGGAAATTGGGGAAATGCATCAACCAGCAGAACCACGAAATAAAAAAAAACAAACAAACAAAAAAGATGGTATGATATGAGATCGGTTTTCTAGTAGCTCTATGTAACTTATCAGATCGTCTGTTGAATCAAAATCACATTTGTTTGATGTGCATGCTAGAATTTATTCAGTAAATGGGCCTCTGTTGTAGTTTATGTGCATGTTTTTTTTTATTGGATAAAAAGTATATCCTACTCAGATGTGCGCATAAGTATTTCATAGGCATTTTCAGAATTTATGCGCATCTTGGTGTTTTTTTTATGCAATAAAAATGCACATATAAATAGGTGAATGGAAACATATCTGGAGTTAGATGTTGATTTCAGAACAACCAGAATAATACAAATACAGTTATATAAATGATATACAGTTGAAGTCAGAATTATTAGCCCCTCTTTGATTTTTTTCTTTTTAAAATGTTTCCCAAATGATGTTTAACAGAGCAAGGACATTTTCACAGTGTGTCTGATAATATTTTTTTTTTTCTAAAGAAAGTCTTATTGTTTTATTTCAGCTAGAATAAGGGCGTACTCACACTATGTACAGTTGCCTTGAACCGGGCCAAAGCACGCTTGTCCCCCCTCCCGTCTCCGCCGACAGCCCACACTCACATTACATTCGAGCCTAGCCACGCTTACGTCATCGATGACGCGCTGTTCAGTAAGCGCTCTCGCTCAGCACAGTGGAGATTTCTTTAGTTTTATTGTTTAAGTGGTTTGATATGCGGTGACACACAGTCAAAATTATTAGCCCCCTTAAGCGATAGTCTACAGAACAAACCATTGTTATACAATAAATTGCCTCATTACCCTATCCTGCCTAGTTAACCTAATTAACCTAGTTAAGCCTTTAAATGTCACTTTAAGCTGTATAGAAGTGTCTTGTAAAATATCTAGTAAAATATTATTTACTGTCATCATGGCAAAGATAATATAAATCAGTTATTAGAAATAAGTTATTAAAACTATTATGTTTAGAAATGTGTTGAAAAAAATCTTCTCTTCGTCAAACAGAAATTGGGGAAAAAATAAAAGAAATCAGTTATTAGAAATCTTCTCTCCGTTAAACAGAAATTGGGGAAAAAAATAAACAGGGGGGCTAATAATTCTGACTTCAACTGTAAATACAGCTAAAATACAGATAGACAGTAATCCTGTGTGATTTCACTGCAATTTAAAAACAATTAGTTTCTTTTTAAATCTGAATCGAAGGCATAAATCTAGGCTATGTGGTGCTGGTTTCAGAGCAAGACACATTTTCATTTAATTTATTTACTGTAATTAACTAAAGAGCGCACACACAACAAAATGTTGACCACTGTACACAAATAAAGAAGGTAAAAGAGTTTTAAAAAGACTGAATGAATCTTGAAGCTGTTTATTTGCATACAGTATTATTCTTTTTTTTTATAGACCATTTCAATGTGGTCAGGTCATTGGCCCATGAACATTTCCTACTTATTATCAAACTATTTCATATCTGTAACAAGAGGCAATTCAATAATAACTTGATGTTAAAACAGTTATCATAACATTACACTGCAAAGTGATTAGTTACTTTACTTAAAGTGAGTAAATCTATTGTCTTAAAAGAGACAATTTGACCTAAAAAATATTTATGGCATTTGTATTAAACTGTTTCCACTGAATATGATCAGGATTCTAGATTAAATGCAAATGAGAGCTTGTCAATTTGAATTGAATGGGGACATAAATTGAAATAGAGGCTTATTATTAAATATTAATTAATATAAGTGCACTATACATTTACTAGTGAGTATACTACTCACTTTCTAGATATGTACTGCTTCAAGAACCTGTTTGCTTTACAATTTAAAATAGCCTATATAATATATAGCCCAGTGTAACAACTGGTGCACAGACAGAAAATAATAATAAAATATTAATTATATATATATATATATATATATATATATATATATATATATATATATATATATATATATATATATATATAAATGTATTGTATTAATTTATGTACTAATTTATATGTATTGTATCTGTCAGTGCTGTCGATGTAGTCAACTCACTAGATTTTAAAGCATAGTTAAAGCCATACTGAAGATCTCTGCTCTTAAAAAATATTTTCAATGACACTTAGTTATTCAAACGCTGCCCTGTTCCTGCCCCTTTATTAAAATCTGGCCCATTCTTCTTCTGCAGCCCAATTCTGCCAAACCCAGGCGTTTCCCCTGGGGACAGAGCGGGATGAGGCAGCTTAAAATTACCTCCCTAAATTCTCATTCTTCCTCCATCATGTCTGTCCTCCACTTCTCTGCCAGTATCCTGGCTTGAACCCATCTTTTTGCAATAGCATTATGAATGACGGATCTCTTATAAATGGATGAATACGTGTAAGACAAGAGAAGAGCGATGGTCAGGTGCCTGGGCAGGTCGAGGAGTCCACAGAGACCCAGTATTTCGGAGGATGAGATATTTAAAGAAGCAAATCCTTTCAGAAGTATAGAGAATGAAAAAAGACAAGAAAGGAGGGAGGATTAAAGAGTGAGATGAGAAGAAGGATGAAGAATGAGAGTGAGTGGGTCACCCACAGGGTCAGAATTACAGCTGCTTTACCATATCTTACCTTCAAATTCACTCTCCAGCAGAAACCCCTGAGGATAACACTGAAGGAATGATGACATATAGAAGAAGCTTTTCATGTGTAATATAGTTCTGGGTGAAACATCAATGTGCATAGGCTTCGAAATCCTGATGAAGACGTAACAAAAGTTTAAGATTTTCGGATTCTACCAATAACCATAAAAACTAAAATCCTACAGGGTTGGTTATAGTCTTGAAGTCTTGATTACAACAAACCAATTTTGGGGATAATTCACTCAAAAACGGAAAACTATTACTTATTTTGAAGTGTGTCACTATTTACTTATTTTAAAAATACATAAAAAGTATGTTTTGTATAATAAATATTTTAAAGAAAGCTAACATATATTGCTTGACATATAGGACAAACAAATACTATGAAAGTCAATGGTTACAAGATTTAAGCATTTTTCCAATTTTGGGGGGTAAACTATCCCCAAAACTATATAAAAAAAAAAAAAAAAAAAAAAAAAAAAATATATATATATATATATATATTTTTTTTTTTTTTTTATATAGTTTTGGGAATATATATATATATTCTACAGAACAAACCATCATTGTACAATATCTTGCCTAATTACCCTAACCTGCCTAGTTAACCTAATTAACCTAGTTAAGCCTTTAAATGTCACTTTAAGCTGTATAGAAGTGTCTTGAAAAATATCTAGTAAAATATTATTTACTGTCATCATGGCAAAGATAAATAAATCAGTTTTTAGAAATGAGTTATTAAAACTATTATGATTAGAAATGTGTTAAAAAAAAATCTTCTCTCCGTCAAACAGAAATTGGGGGAAAAAAAATGGGGGGCTAATAATTCTGACTTCAGCTGTGTATATATATATATAGTGGGGGAAGGTAGCTGACATTTACAAAACATAAAAAAAATAATTATAGATACAGACTAGGTAAAATCCTAGAAGAGCTGCAACACAGTTTGAAATAAACAAAGAAGCTGTCCTAATTGTGAATGTCGCTGTGTGACGTTGCAGTGAAACAAGTCTTGGATAATTTAGAGTTTGAAAGCAGTAATTACGAGTTCTTTGTGGAAGTAAATGCTTTTTACAATTACGTTATTTCTGACATTGTGTTTACACCTCTGTATCTAACTAGCTTAACTACATGCTAATGCTAAACTGACACATTCTGGTGTGGTTAATGTGAGAATCGCTTTTTAAATGATCATTTAAGGTTACAGAAGTGTTTGAGTGATGAGGGAAAGATGGAGGGATGTCAGTTTCACCTTCTTTGCAGAGGACATCAGGTCCAATACATTCATTCTTTTTTCTTTCATTGTCTTACCAAGAATACTAAAATGTATGGTTTTATTTGTGTATATAACTACTATATAGTCTGGATCATATGTGTATTCCTGCTATGTTTCAAGGTCATACAACTGTGCTATCTTCTAATATACCATATGTTGACAGTAGATTGGAATCAACAATGTATCCTTCACAGTTAAATTAATCCCAGAATGCTTTGAGTTCAGCAACAAACAGAAACAAACAGGATGAAATAAAGAAATCCATGTTAGTGTACAATATTCAGGGGAACAGACAAAAACAAAATAAAGAATAAAACATATTTATATAGGAAATTAATATACAGTTGAAGTCAGAAATCATTTTTATTTTTTTTTATATTTTCCAAATTATGTTTAACAGAGCAAGAAAATGTTCACAGTATGTCTGATAATATTTTTTCTTCTGGAGAAATCTTTTTTGTTTTATTTCGGCTAGAATAAAAGCAGTTTTTTAATATTTAAAAAACATTTTAAGGTCAAAATTATAAACCCCTTTAAGCTATTTTTTTTTTCGATACTCTACAGAACAAACTATCGTTATACAATAACTTGCCTAATTACCCTAACCTGCCTAGTTACCCTAATTAACCTAGTTAAGCCTTTAAGTGTCACTTTAAGCTGTATAGAAGTGTCTTGAAAAATATCTAGTCAAATATTATTTACTGTCATCATGGCAAAGATGAAATAAATCAGTTATTAGAGATGAGTTATTAAAACTATTATGTTTAGAAATGTGTGGAAAAAATCTTCTCTCCGTTAAACAGAAATTGGGGAAAAAAATTAACAGGGAGGCTAATAATTCTGACTTCAACTGTATATGCTTTTTAAAATTTGTATTGAGATTTACGAACTAACACTAAAATCAGCAGTCGTGTGTGTCTCATGCAGCACATCAGTAACTTCCCTCAGCCTTAGAATATGTATTTTGCATTCTCTCTAGGCCATGAACTGAAACAACCAATTTTAACCAACACTGATTTGATTCGCAACATTACAACCTTCAATTTGAAGTAAAAGGAAATGGGGTTGTATTGCTTGAGCTGAGCATCTCAGATCAGCTTTTTTGTGCCAACTTTGTTAGTAAGCTCTGCTATTCTTGCACACTGAGAATAAAAAAAAACAAACAAAGAAAGCAAACATTGTGGTCATTAATTCATTTTCATCTGGTTTTCCGGGGCTGGGCCGCGGGGGCAGCAATCTTAGAGGATAACCCCAGACTTGCCTCTCCCCAGACACTTCCTCCAGCTCCTTCGGGGGGGTCTCGAGGCGTTCCCAGGCCAGACGAGAGACATAGTCCCTCCAGAGTGTCCTGGGTCTTCCCAGAGGCCTCCTCCTGATGGGACATGCCTGGAACACCTCCCTAGGTAAGCATCCAGGAGGCATCCGAAACAGATGCCCGAACCACCTCAGCTGACTTCTCTCAATGTGGAGGAGCAGAGGCTCTACTCCAAGCTCCTCTCAGGTGATAGATCTCTTCACCCTAATAATAATAATAATAATTCCTTACATTTATATAGCACTTTTCTAGACACTCAAAGCGCTTTACATATTGGGGGGAATCTCCTCATCCACCACCAGTGTGCAGCATCCACCTGGATGACGCGACGGCAGCCATTTTGCGCCAGACCGCACACCACACACCAGCTGATTGGTGGAGAGGAGACAGAGTGATGAAGCCAATTATGATATGGGGAGGGTTTGGAGGCCATGATGGACAGAGGCCAGTGGGCAGATTTGGCCAGGATGCCGGGGTTAAACCCCTACTCTTTCTCGAAGGACATCCTGGGATTTTTAATGACCACAGAGAGTCAGGACCTCGGTTTAACGTCTCATCCGAAAGACGGCGCTCACTGAGCAGTATAGAGTCCCCGTCACTATACTAGGGCATTAGGACCCACACAGACTGCAGGTTGGGCGCCCCCTGCTGGCCTCACTAACACCACTTCCGGCAGCAACCTAGCTTTCCCATGTGGTCTCCAATCCAGGTACTGACCGGGCGCAGCCCTGCTTAGCTTCAGTGGGCCACCATGTGAGAGTTGCAGAGAGCTAGCTGCCGGTATCTATAAGAGTGTGCCCTGCCACCCTGCAAAGGATACTCATTCAGCACTTGTATCTGAGATCTTGTTCCCAAAGCTTATGAGCATAGGTGAGAGTAGGAACATGGATTGACCGGTATATTGAGAGCTTTGCTTTTCGGCTGAGCTGCTTCTTTACCACAACGGACCTGTACATTGACCACATTACTGCTGTCGCTGCACCAATCCGTCTGTCAATCTCACATTCTAGCCTTCCCTCATTAACAAAACTCCAAGATACTTGTACTCCTCCACCTGGGATAAGGACTTTCCTCCAACCTGGAGATGGTCAATTGTGGTCAATTTAACAAATATCTATAAAGAAATGGTAACATATTGAAATGTACACGTAATTTTGAGATAGAAAGATTGAAAAACATACAGCAATAGTCTTATTTGAAAAAAAAAAAAGTGATATTGTATATTTTACAGAAACATACTAAACATAAACACAGTTTTAAAGTTAAGTGTTACTTGGCAGTTTGTGATTGACAATTTTTTGACCAAAACAATTATTCAGATTCATTCATTCATTCATTCATTCATTCATTCATTCATTCATTCATTCATTCATTCATTCATTCATTCATTCATTCCAGGGATTCTGCATGTTTCACTAAGTTAAATTAAAGACATTTTAAGACATTTTTAAGACCATTATAAGTGACATTTCAGACTTATACAAGGCTAAATTCTAAGGATTTTTTCAAACATCCCAGTTGGAAAAGATTTTCACTTGCCCTATCAAAAAATATTTTTATTTAATACATGTATTAATACAATAATAATTTAATAATAAAAAAATATAGGTCAGATCAGTATCCTCAGCAGCAAACACATGGAGAACTTTTAAACACGTTACTGTAAGTAAAGTAATTAAATCATGGCAAATACTGTTAAAAATGCCATTTTAATTAATTATTTAATTCATTTTCTTTTCGGCTTAGTCCCTTTATTAATATGGGGTCACCACAGTGGAATCAACCGCCAACTTATCCAGCATATGTTTTACGCAGCGGATGCCCTTCCAGTTGCAACCCATCACTGGGAGCAATTTTAAATAAAGGTTAAATGTTTCATTGAGATGGATTGTTGGTGATTGTATGGGTGTTAATGGGCAGATTGGGCAGCTATACATGAACAGAGGAAAATCAAGACCTGTTAAAAAAAGCTTTAAGGCCTACGACACAATATTTCAGGAGATTTAAAATTTTTTAGGCCTAAAATTTCATTTTTGAGTTCAGTTCCCGTGGGTTTCCTCCGGGTGCTCCGGTTTCCCCCACAGTCCAAACACATGCTCTATTGACCTTATTCTTCAACGCGGAAGTGCGCTCGTTTTTGCGATTGTTTTAGAACTTCCGATTCAGTTGCCTTTGGGAGAAATGACTAGGAATAATAAACGGCTGAAAACGGTCAAACTACTCGCTCTACAAACAAGTGTTTGCATGATTATACAGACAAAATAGAATAATATAATGGGAAAACCTCAGTTTGCAACATCAAGCAGCAGAACGGGCTGTTTTTAACATCTAAAAATGAATGGAAGTGAATGAGACTGGAAGTCTCGAGCCAAAAAGACTCAAATGGCTGCGCCCGCTCATACGCGGAGAATAAGGTGAATAGGTGAATTAAATGAAATTAAATCGGCTGTAGTGTATGAGTGTGAATGTTAGAGTGTATGGGTGTTTCCCAGTGCTGGGTTGCAGCTGGAAAAGCATCCGCTGTGTAAAACATATGCTGGATAAGTTGCGGTTCATTCCGCTGTGACGACCCCTGATGAATAAAGGGACTAAGCTGAAGGAAATAAATGAATGATTTAAGACTTTTTAAGACCCTGCGGACACTCTGTCATTCATTCATTTATTAATTCATGCTTGCTATAGGTGCTTAAAAAGCAAAATGAGGTTCACTTTTACCACAAATTGTCTTTTTCTGTATTGTAAAACCATTTTTCTGTATTGTGAAACAATTCAATTTTTTTAATATTTTGTTTTGTTCCCTTTGTGTTCTTTTTTTATTTCTTTGGTTTGTCAAAATTCTTTCTAAGTGTGGTTTATTTATAAACTAATTTCGAGAGGATCACGTGCTTATGATCAACACGGCTGGCACCTTATCAGCTCCGTAATCTGCCCTATTAGATGATTACGGACACACTATAAATAACCAGAGATTTCACTCCAGTTATCTTCGTCTCGAAGTTCCCCCCTCCTTCCACCCCTACTTTCACCCTTTCCTATAGGGCGACACGGCGGCCCAGTGAATAGCACTGTTGCCTCACAGCAAGAACGCCACCAGTTCAACCTCCCATTGAGCCGGTTGGCGTTTCTGTGCGGAGTTTTCATATTCTCCCCGTGTTCGCGTGGGTTTCCCCCGTTTCCTCCCACCATCCAAAAACATACACCATAGTCAATCGACTAAACCAAATTATTGCTTAAGACAACTTTAGTTTACACTTTTCACACGGCGATAAGCGGGGGAGTTCTCGAGACCTTCCTGAGCTCGAACTTCCCTCTCGCCCTTCTAACGGGAGGGAGCCCCGGGCTCGAGGATATACGAGCTCAGGGCTCTCTCCCGGGACAGCATGCCAATTACGCTTTATTGATCATCAGCTAAGTGTGAACTCTTGAAAAGGGAGTCAAATGAAAATCCCCGGGTTGACCAATGATTCATTCATTCATTCATTTTCTTTTCAGCTTAGTCTCTTTATTAATCCGGGGTCGCCACAGCGGAATGAACCACCTACTTATCCAGCACATGTTTTACACAGCGAATGCCCTTCCAGCTGCAACCCATCTCTGGAAAACATCCATATACACACTCATTCACACTCATACACTACGGGCAATTTTAGCCTACCCAATTCACCTGTACCGCATGTCTTTGGACTGTGGGGGAAACTGGAGCACCCAGAGGAAACCCACGCGAACGCAGGGAGAACATGCAAACTCCACACAGAAATGCCAACTGACCCAGCCGAGGCTCGAACCAGCGACCTTCTTGCTGTGAGGCGACAGCATTATCTACTGGGCCACTGCATCGCCCTGACCAATTATTATTATTATTAATATTATTATTATTATTATTATTATTATTATTATTATTATTATTATTATTATTATTATTATTTTCATTCATCCATTTTCTTTTCGGCTTAGTCCCGTTATTAATCTGGGGTCGCCACCGTGGAATGAACTGCACACTTATCCAGCACATGTTTTACGCAGCAGATGCCCTTCCAGCTGCAACCCATCACTGGGAAACACCCACACACACTCAATCACACACATACACTACGGCCAATTTAGCTTACCCAATTCACCTGTACCACTTGTCTTTGGACTTGTGGGGGAAACGGGAGCACCCGGAGGACACCCACGCGAACACGGGGAGAACATGCAAACTCCACACAGAAATGCCAACTGACACAGCCAAGGCTCGAACCAGTGACCTTGCTGTAAGGCGATTGTGCTACCCACTGCGCCACCACATCGCCCCTATTATTATTATTATTATTATTATTAATAAAATATGTATTTGTCTATAGTTATTATAAACAGCTTGTCTTCATTTAGATACTAAGTCTAAATGTGTGTGTGTTCATGCGTGCGTGTGTTCTGTTGTGTATGACCTCGTATGAGTAATCAACATATTAATCAGTCTCATCTGAGGCAGTGGTGCCTGTTATTAAAACAGCAGAGGACTGCCAATGTCAGAGATTTAGTGTGTGTTTTCGTGTGTGTCTGTTGTCCGTTTGTGCAATTACAAATTCAAATATGTTGTGTCATTATGCGTCAATATTCCTATATAAATATGTGCATTTATTCTGTGTGTATTCATGAGAACCTTTGACCAACAGGTGTGCGTGTTTGTGAGTGTGTGTGTTGACAGTGGTTGAGTGGGAGTGCAGGGCTGCCCGAGGGGATCAGTCTGTTCTCCGGATGAGGACTGACAGTCAAAGAAAATGAAGAGAGGCAGGCCGTTCACCTAGACATTACCCTCCGCTGCCCAGGGCTATGAGTGAGTGGGAAGTGAGGGTGTGTGTTTGGATCGTTGCAAGTGTCAGGTTTATTGTTTATTGTTTGTTGAGGTCCCCATTAGCTGTTGCCTAGCGACCACTCTTCGGCTACCCCGTGCATCTGCATGAGGAGTGTCTTTGGGGATCTCTCAGTGCAGCTGTGTGTGCGTGCATGTGTGTTTGTTTGTTTGTTTGTTTGGCATGAGGCAGAATAATAGTGATGTTGGAAGTGTGTGTTTAATTTTTGGATGCTAGTTAACAAAGCAAGGGAATGATTAAGGCCATGTCTACACGAACACGGGTATTTTCAAAACCACACTTGTGTATATGCGGTTTGGCTGTTTGTCCACACAAAAACGCAGAATGAAAATACGAAAATACTTTCTGAAACTCTGGCCAGGGTGAAGATTTTCCAAAACTCCGGGTACAGTGTGGACACTGCAAATGGAGTTTCGCCTGATGCTGTGTTCACACCAAACATGGCAAGCGCGGATAAATCACGCTATTTGCGCGTAAATAGATACGTGAACATTTTCAGTTTACTCGCTTCATCCACCCGTCAAATCCGCTTCATTCGCGCGTCAAATTCACTTCACAACAGACGCGGATTCGCGTGAGGGGTAGGGTTTCTGTTTGCCCGGTGACTCTAGCTTCATTGCTAAATGGCTAGCATGGATTTCATTGAGAGAATAGCTGTGTTTATGTGCTTTATGAAGGCTGAAAAACAACGTCGATTCATTTGGAGCCGTGTCTGAGTCCACTAGATCCTTTCAGAGGTGCACCCAGCTCTGTGAGTTCATAAACTCCTCCAGAAACTTAACCTGGATGATGGAAGCTTTCAGCGGTGCTTCTGACTGAGCCGAGCCCAGATTGATGAACTGTTGTCGGCACTGTTGCCAACTATTTTCAATGAAAAGGCGCTAAGCTCTGCCCGAAAAGTCGCTAAAAGTCACTAGATTACGTCATACGTCAATTTGCATATTACTGACATCATCACGTTCTACCGTTTCGTTTGTTTACAGCCTATGGTTAAAAAAGGGGTATTTATATTTGCACTACGCTTTATGTAAGCATGTCAATTTAACTAAATGTATTGCTGTTTGAATACAGAATATCAATATAGATGTGTTGTGAATTTTTCAGTAATCTCTCAGACATAATAAAGTCAGACAAGTTCCGAAACTGTCACTAAAACATTTGTGATTGTGAACAAGAAAAGAATAAGCGGTCAAATTAAATAGTTAAAATAAAGGAGAAGCAGATCAGTTTGACTGTACAATGGAAATACCTCACACTCCCTGTGCTAAATCATTTGTAATGTAATGTAATGTAATGTAATGTGTATTTATATAGCGCATTTATTGTGTATGGCCATACACCCAAAGCGCTTCACAATCATGAGGAGAGTCTCTCCACACCACAACCAGTGTGCAGCATCCACTTGGATGATGCAACGGCAGCCACAGGACAACGGCGCCAGTGCGCTCACCACACACCAGCTATTAGTGGAGTGAAGATACAGTGATAGAGCCAATTCAGTGGATGGGGATGATTAGGAGGCCATGATGGGTAAGGGCCGACTGAGGGACTTTGGCCATGACACCGGGGTTACACCCCTACTCTTTACGAGAAGTGCCATGGGATTTTTAATGACCACAGAGAGTCAGGACCTCGGTTTAACGTCTCATCCGAAAGACGGCGCCCACTGACAGTGTTGTGTCCCCTTCACTTTTACTGGGGCATTAGGACTCACACAGACCACAGGTTGAGCGCCCCCTGCTGGCCTCTCTAACAGCACTTCCAACAGCAACCTAGTTTTCCCATGTGGTCTCCCATCCAGGTACTGACCAGGCTCAGCCCTGCTTAGCTTCAGTGAGTAACCGGTCTTGGGCTGCAGGGTGATATGGCTGTGGCATTTGCCGTCGGTATGCAGAGGAGTGATCTAGGATATGCGATCCAAGACCAGCGACGAGATGATCCCAAGGTTTTCATAATCCTGGACCAGGCCGTATCCTGAGCAGCTGCTGTGGTGGTCATGGAGGAGTGGAGAGCATGAGACTGATTCCTGTGATGCTCTAAGGACAGACGAGTCTTCGCTGAGGTCCAGCTTCCTGTGCCTAGACTGCAGCTCTGCACTAGACGTTTGGCCATAGGAGAAATGGTCGTGCCCAACTGAGCCAGGTTTCTCTCGAGGTTTTTTTTTTTTTTTCACTTTCTTCACTTTCGCCAATTGGTGAAGTTTTTTCCTCGCCGCTGTCGCCACTGGCTTGCATGGTTCGGGATCTGTAGAGCTGCGCATCGATGGATTTGCTCTTCAGTGTTTGGACTCTCAGTAGTGAATATTAACCCACACTGAACTGAGCTAAACTGAACTGAACTTAAACACTGAAAACTGAACTGACACTGTTTCAATTCACTATAATCTTCTATGTGAAGCTGCTTTGACACAATCTACATTGTATAAGCGCTATACAAATAAAGATGAATTGAATTGAATTGAATTGATCTGCTCTCAGACTGCAGGTGGAAGGTACAAGGACTGTACGAGGACTGACTAGGCCGCCTGTCAGTGCTCTGATGCAGCAGAGGGGCCGACGGCATCACCCGCAGCTCGTTGAGAAGAGTAGTACAGTATGGACACATGAAAGACTATAAAAATCTCCAGTAACACACAAAAAAAGTTGCTAGATTTGTCGCTAGTCACTTCTTTGAAAATTTGTCGCTAGGGGGGTCTGAAAAGTTGCTAAATGTAGCGACAAATTGGCTAAGTTGGCAACACTGGTTGTCGGTGTCTGCAGGAGGATTTTCCCCGGGGACACCAACAACAGGCGCTACGTCATAATCATGTACAAGAGCAAGTTCCTGATCGGTTAACGCGGCGCAAATGTATGCTGAAGTTCAGATTTTCAAACTCGAGCGATTCACATGAATCGATTCATTTGCGGCCCCTCATTCGCGCGTATCGCGCCGCTTGACGCTTCTTCCGCGTTTGATGTGAACACAGCATTACGAAGTCAGTGTGTGCGCTGTTTTCTCCTTTATGATTGGTCAACACATCTCACTCCAAACGCGGAGTTCACTCCAAACGCAGAAGACGCAAATGAGGCATTGCATATTTTGTGTCGTTTGCTAGCGGGCCAATTATCCGCCTCTGTTCTCACGTTTGCATTGATTTGTGTGCAATTTACTTGTGTAAATACATATGCTGCTTCTGAAATCGCATACCTCCATATTACTTACTAAAAACAGTAGGGGTATGAACCTACACTCTCACGGTCTCACGGTTCGGTTTGGTTACGATTATCATGCCATCGATTTGGTTAAATTCGATATCACGGTGCATTGACGATGCTTTCCGCACACAATTAGATTTTTTCTTCACAACACACGAATGTTTGGCTCATTGTTTTGGGTTTTGACAAGCCACATTAACCTTCCTGTCGTGTTTGGGTCAAATCTGACCGATTTACAACTTAAAACAGTCATAAATATTGTGTTTTGCATCTGATTGCCTCAAGGCCTTATGATATCCTCCACATTATGCACTTGAACATGTAATAGTGATGATCCCCTCTTTCATTGAATTTTTGTTACACCTATGGTGATCCTGGTCAAAAGTGACCGCCATAGGAAATAAATGAGTATCCAGACCAGTGGTGTAGTCGGGGCTATACGCACGTATACTCAGTATGCCTACTTGTTTCCACAAGCTGCTTGGGTATTACCACTGCTGATGACCAATAATTGCATATACTCTCAGTATACTCACTTGTTTAGCTGATTAGACTTTCCTAATGTACATGTATATGTTCGCGTCCCCTTTGACTAATGTATGTATAAATAAGGAATCAAAGAAACATTTGACTTTCGTTGTTCCTTTGCCTACATTCATTTAAAATTTGGGTTTGGTGGGTAATAGTACACCACCTTTTCTTTTACTACACCACTTATACAGACTATATTCAACAAACAAACAGAAAACATCCCCTTGCACACTACCCCAACTCACATACATTTCAGATTGAGCAATGTCTTTAGTGGGTACACATCTTTTTTTCCATGCTTATGTACCGATCCTCCCACATGATTACCCTCATGTTCATTTTGTAATACATTTTCAGTGCCTATTTGTATTTTCACTGCAGCTATTTTCTATATTTTCTAATTCTATAAATTCATGTTAAACACTAGTTTAAGGCATTGCCCACAGCTAAAGAATGTTTTATGACTAATTTAAGAGCAGTTAAATGAAACCGGTCAATTTTGACCGGGAACACTAAAGTAAGGAGCGGGAGGTAAACACGACAGGAGGGTTAAAAGAGCGCAAAACGCTGTAGTCGAGCACACAGTTTTACTTTCATTCAATGAAGAAGATGCACAGAGGCAAGATAAATGTGGAGCTGATTATTTTATTGGTGGCTGAACACTAAGAGCTGTATGATAAACATAACAGCGCCTACAATAATGTTGACAGGAGGGAGACAAATAGCAAATAGGATTCAATGGTGAGTTTCTTTTCACTTTTCTTTCATGATTTGCAAGTTCATTAAGCAGCATCTAACATCACAGTGTGATTTTACACATTCACTCTGCTCATCGCTGATGAAAATGGCTTTAAATGAAAAATGTAGTAAAAATGCTAATGATAAGTGTCCCGGTGTGTACAAGCCTTAAGACTAGCAATGTCAGCTAGCAAAATATAGATTCTACAGTTGAAGTCAGAATTATTAGCCCCCCTGAATTATTAGCCACCCTTTTTATTTTCCCCCAATTTCTGTTTAACGGAGAGATTTTTTCAACATATTTCTAAACCTAATAGTTTATCAACTCATTTTTAATAACTGATTTATTTTATCTTTGCCATGATGACAGTAAATAATATTTTACTAGTTATTTTTAAAGAGACTTCTATACAGCTTATAGTGACATTTAAAGGCTTAACTAGATTAATTAGGTTAACTAGGCAGGTTAGGGTAATTAGGCAAGTTATTGTATAACGATGGTTTGTTCTGTAGAGTATCGAAAAAAAAACTAGCTTAAAGGGGCTAATAATTTTGTCCTGAAAATGGTATTAAAAAATTAAAAACTGCTTTTATTCTAGCCGAAATAAAACAAATAAAACTTTCTCCAGAAGAAAAAATATTATCAGACATACTGTGAAAATTTCCTCTCTGTTAAACATAATTTGGGAAATATTAAAAAAAAATAAATAAATTCAAAGGGGGGGCTAATAATTCTGACTTCAACTGTACATTTTGATTTCATGTAAACTTTAACACTGCTCTACATGTGTTTAGGGTTGCCACCCATCCCTTAAAATACGGAATCGTCCCGTATTTGAGAACGAAATTGCGTGTCCAGTTTTGAATCAATACAGGACGAGTTTTGTCCCATATTTTTAATCATTTTTTAAAAGTAGCTTCTCCTGCAAATCATCCCACAAGCATTTTACGAAGATGCCTCATTTCCTACTTTTGATTGGATAACACTTGACATCATCGTTAGTTTGATTGGTCTTTTTAACTGTCCAGTGAGGTGGGCGGGTCTTTTAAGCAGAGATCGTTCTCTGTGGCTCATGGTGGTCTGTCAGACGTGCGATAACGGAGAGTGCCATTCCTGCAATGACAGAGCTCACAAAAAATCAAAGCACAGTCAGACAGTTCTTCATACCCCAAGTCTCTCCCGAAGCAGACATGGTAATGGCAGTGTAATTATTATCAACAATATTTAGGTTAGTTGCTAAATAATGTTTACCTAGCTGGAGTCATTTTTTTTGAAACGTACTGTTTTCTACATGAAATAAAGAACAGTCTGTGATAATAATAAAAATATATGTATTTAATATTAACTGAGTAAAACCATGTCAACAACTGAAAACACAGTGAAATTAATGGCTAATATAAAACGTTATCTCAGAATTAGATTTGGCCTGGTTTTCACAATGGGTCACAAATTGTAATTTGTACAAATTCTGTAAATACAATGTAAGTGGATCACATTCCAATGTAATGTTATGATTCGTTTGTTAAGGTTAAGTAAGACACATAAGCATTAATTTATTACATGAAACATTGCATTTAATACATTAATAAACAGCATAATGCCCATGTAAAGAAAATAAACTAGTAAATTGCAACGTTCCATATTTTAAAATTAGAGATAGGCTATTTGAAAACTTTACTAGATAAAGTTTGTAGCTAGTTTATGTGCTGTTTCCATGTTTGGATAGGTGTTACTGCAAAATTTGGTGGTTACTGTCACACTTTGTTTAACCTATTTTGGCCTATGTTAATTATTGTCAGCTATGCCTATGTGTTCAGCTACGATTATGATCATTAGAGAAATCTGTTGAGTTGTAAAAGAGAAAGACTAACTGCATCTATTTACACAGATTTCAATAAAAGACTGTTTATTTTATTGTCCAAGTGTTCATATTTGCGATTTACCACCACTAGCATGCGATTGGGCCTGTGATCACTGTGGTCTAGGCCCCCAAAGGATGTAGCCCCCTCTGCAGTATGCATCCCTTGTTTTTTTTTATATTAAAAGTGGTAACCTTACATGTGTTTGAAGACAAACAATGTACAAATGCATGATTCAGCACTATATGTTTAAAGTGTTTTGTCAGAAAGTCTTCAAAATTGCAATATAAGCCTACAAACTCTAAATTGTGCACTCATTCATTCATTCATTTTCTTTTCGGCTTAGTCCTTTTATTAATCTGGGGGCGCCACAGCGGAATGAACCGCCAACTTATCCAGCACGTTTTATTGACGCAGCGGATGCCCTTCCAGCCGCAACCCATCACTGGGAAATAAATTGTGCACTCAATTCTGTTTAACAATTTATCTCACAATTCTACCTTTTCTTTCTGTTATTTACTTTATTGATTTTTCAGAGTTTCAGAGTTGTATTTATAGATATAAAATCATTTAGAGTTGTAAAACAGCTCTATAAACCCACAACTGTGGTAAATAAAGAAAAACAAAATCAGAATGTCAAGACATGCATTCAGTATGTGTCAAAATACTGGCACTTTCATTGTGGAGCATTTATTACTTTAGAACACCAGGTGAAAGTGGAGCAGGTGTGATTCAGTGGTGGCGGGCCTAATTTCCATATTCATGTGTCTGCATATATTAAATGAGGTAAGAGAATAGAGTTCTTTTTAAAACATAAGTAAATGTATGTCTTTATTTTTTAAGAGAAACTTGGTGGTGAAAGTCTAGAATTAACATCATTTACATGTCTTTCTAATATTTTTAAAATGCTTAAAAAAACAAACCACCCTTTCCTACAATCGCAAACGTGTAATCAAAGATGTCGCAATTGCAAATTAACATCTAAGAATTCTTACAGTAGGCATACAGTATGTGGCAAAAGCAATCTAACATTTCCATTTTCAGTAGGTAGCATGTACTATTTCGGTTGACTGAGTGTAAGTTGAGCAGGTAACCTGAGCTGGTATGATTGAGTGGAAGCGGGGCTAATTAGCATAGTAATGAATATGCATGTTGTAAATGAAGGCAGCAGGGCTATGTTCTCGTAATTCAAAAGCAGAAAGAAATAAGTTTCACGGGATGAAAAAGAGTTTGAGGAGATTTCATTAAATGTAAAACCGCACTCTAAAAATACAGATTTCATGGAGCAAGCAGTACACAGTGTACAATAGTTTATTTATTTATTTATTTATTTCGATTATTTCCTGAAAATAATGTTCCTCACTGTAATTTTTTTGTATACCTACCATATATAATATATATGTTTAGATATTTATAAATAAGTCTTTATACAGTGAGGGAAATAAGTATTTAATCGCACTGTGATTTTTCAAAATCTCCTACTTAGAAATCATGGAGGGCTCTAGAATTTTCAGCATAATTGCAATTCAACTGTGAGAGACAGAATCTAAAAACAAATCAGGAAATCACATTATATATTTTTTTTAACAAATTATTTGTAAATTACTGTATCAAATAAGTATTTGATCACTTGAGTCAAGCATTTTAAATATTTAGTAAGGAGCCTTTGTTAACAATTACAGAGGTCAAAGGGTTCCTGTAGTTCTTCACCAGGTTTGCACACACTGAAGGAGGGATTTTACCCACTGATCTTCTCTAGATCTGTCAGGTTTCAGGGCTGTCGCTGAGCAACATGGAGTTTCAGCTCCCTCCAAAGATTTTCAGTTGGATTTAGATCTGGAGACTGGCTAGACCACTCCAAAACCTTGTTATGCTTCTTACGAAGCCACTCCTTGGTTTTCCTGGCTATGTGCTTTGGGTCATTGTCATGTTGGAAGACCCAGCCATGACCCATCTTTAATGCTCTGACTGAGGGAAGGAGGTTTTTGCCCAATATCTCACAATACATGGCCACGTTCATCCTCTCCTTAATACAGTGCAGTCATTCTGTCCCCTGTGCAGAAAAACACCCCAAAGCATGATGCTTCCAGCCCCATGCTTCACTGTAGGTATGGTATTATTGGGATGATACACATCATTCTTCTTCCTCCAAATTCGGGGAATAGAGTTAAGACCAAAAAGTTTTCCTTTGGTCTCATCTGACCACAGGACTTTCTCTCATGAATACTCTGGACCATCCAGATGGTCCCTGGCAAACTTCAAATGGGTCTTGACATGGGCTAACTTAAGCAGGGGAACCTTCCGTGCGATGCATGGTTTTAAAACATGACATCTTATTGTAATACTGATAGTACCCTTGAAAACGGTGGTCCTAGCTCTCTTCACGGCATTGATCAGCTCCTCCCGCATAATTCTGGACTGATTCTAGACCATTCTTGGCAGCATTAATACCCCACGAGGAGAGATCTTCCGTGGGGCCCCAGTCTGAAGGACACTGACAGTCATCATTAGCCTCTTCCATTTTCTGACAATTGCTCCAACAGTTGCTCTTTCTTGGCAATTGCCCCGTAGCAGTTTCAGCTTTATGAAAGTCTACAATTTCATCTCTTGTGTCTTTTGACAGCTCTTTGGTTTTGGCCATGTTGCAACTTAGACTTTTGACTGATTGTGGTGTGCACAGGTGTCTTTATGACAGCTAGTGACCTCAAACAAGTGCTACTAAATTAGAATCATGAGCAGAGTGTAGCTGGACTATTTTAAAGCAAAATAACAGGTCTTTGAGGGTCAGAAATTTGGCTGAAAAGCAAGTGATCAAATACTTATTTCACACAGTAATTTACAAATAAATTGTTAAGAAGTCATACAATGTGATTTCTGCATTTTTATTTTTAAATTCTGTCTCTCACAGTAGAATTGCACCTATACTGAAAATTCTAGACCCCTCCATGATTTCTAAGTAGGAGATCTTGAAAAATCACAGTGTGATTAAATACTTATTTCCCTCACTGTATATGTATATATAAATATGTTCAATAGTGCTGCATTTATAAAAAAAAATAAAATAAAAATAAAAAACTACACTAAAACATTAACATTGCGATATCACAAGCAGGCATTACCATATCTGCCAACACTCCTGAAACTCCAAAACTCCCGTAATTCCACCTTAACCCCACCCCCCATTCTCAGCTTTTTGGTACAGTTTATAATGTCACTCGGTCACCAACTTTGGTATACTATTTGATTGCTGCGGCTGCCCGAAACCCGGTCCATAGTACAGTGACTGAACTATGACTGACTGACAGTAACACCAAAATTATTACCACGCACCCCGAGTTTCAGGGACAAGTGTTTGCAGATATGGTTTTTACTCCAGTAGTAAGAAGACATTTCATATTATTATTATTATTATTATTATTATTATTATTATTATTATTATTATTATTATTATTATTAATTGTAGTAGTAGTAGTAGTAATACTACATTGTTAGTACAATATTTTTTTTTTTTTTGTTTTTTTTTTTTGGAATAACGTATTTATATATAAGACTACTTGGAAATTCTGAGTTTATCTGGATTTATGTTAGATAAATTAATTTTATTCATTTTCATATATGCTTTTTATATTCTTTTATATATGTATACTTTTAAAGGACCCAAAGTTAATGTTAAATGTGTGTGCTTCTTGATATAATCACATGCTCAACTGTAATTTTCCATCAGTTGAATGGTCGGAATGTGCCAGTAGCAGGAATATTGTGCTGACAATGATTTGATTTTATGATCAATAGGATTCTACCAAACACACTGTTTAGACCAATGATTAAAGACAATGCATCGTCATCTGTTTGTATGCCTGTATATAAACTGGACTTAAAGGACTGCCCTTTGAGCAACCAGAATGGAACCTCTTGTGTTTCTTCTGTATTGTTCCCTTGCTGCAAGAACATTAAATCTTTTATAATGAATATTCTTGGAATAATTTTTAATCCTGACAATTTACGATACTGTAAACTACTGATAACATTTGTGAAATGTAAAATAGACATTTTGTCAGAATTTCAAAACATATCAAATCCATAATATCCATAAATATATCAAAGAAGGTAGGTTTCATGTTTTCAGATATATTTATTATCATTTTTAGCTGACACAATAATGTTTTAACTTCAGAAGAGCTAGGGAATCCATATTTAACCCTGATATTCAGTCACAACAAATGGAAACATTTCTTATTCTAAGCTACTGTAATTGTTTGTTATTTTAGTTGTTGTTGTTGTTGTTGTGAGTGGGAATGACATGTGGTAATAGTTGTATTCCCAGGAAATGCTGGGTTCCACACAATTCCTTCATGTTGTCCCGATACAAATCCAATTCAGTTCAATTCATCTTTATGTCTATAGCGCTTTTACAATGTAGATTGTGTCAAAGCAGCTTAAGATACACTGTAAAAAATGAATCCGTAAAATTTACGGTAAAAAACCGGCAGCTGTGGTTGCCAGTATTTAACCGTAAAAAATACGGTACAAACCGTAAAAGTAAATTCTCATTTTTACAGTAAACTACCGTATTTTATTGATTTATAGAGGTAATATGTCTGTATTTTCAAGTAGCAACATCTACACATCTTTTGTTACACTGATAGACATGATAACACAGCCATATGCAGGTGGTGATGAGAAAGTTCATACATAAAGAACCAATGCTCATCACAAACAACTTTTCCCACAATCAGAAAAGTGTATCAGTGTAAAGAAGGTGCTCAGTGTCATTCACACAGCTACTAAACACCAGTATGGTAACACGCAAAAAATTAAAGTCATGAAATAAACATTGTTTATCAACATTAGATGTAACATAAATCACTAATATACATTACTGATAGGGAAACAACTGAAAAGATCCATAGTAATGTCAACAAAAAGCATAAAAAGTGATGTGCCATGCAGGGAATTCTGGGAAAGTCAATTTACGGTTATTCGCCGTATATATTAACGAAACATACTGTTAACCAGGTTACGGATTTTTACTGTAGCATTTTTACAGTTTTTTACCACTGAAATCACAACCATTTTTTTACAGTGTAGAAGTTCTAGTAAATTGAAGCTGTGTGATTCCAGTTTTCAGAGTTGAAGTTCAGTTTAGTTTAGTGTGGTTTAATTTTCCCTGCTGGGGCGACGCAGTGGCGCAGTGGGTAGTGCTGTCGCCTCACAGCAAGAAGGTCGCTGGTTCGAGCCTCGACTGGGTCAGTTGGCGTTTCTGTGTGGAGTTTGTATGTTCTCCCTGCATTCGCGTGGGTTTCCTAAGGGTGCTCCGGTTTCCCCCACAGTCCAAAGACATGCAGTACAGGTAAATTGGGTAGGCTAAATTGTCCGTAGTGTATGAGTGTGAATGTTGTGTGCATGGATGTTTCCCAGAGATGGGTTGCGGCTGGAAGGGCATCCGCTGCGTAAAAAACAAATTCTGGATAAGTTGGCAGTTCATTCCGCTGTGGCAACCCCAGATTAATAAAGGGACTAAGCCGAAAAGAAAATGAATGAATGAATGCTGTGAACTGTGTCTTTTTTTAAAAGGAGACGAGCGGCAAATCCGGATTTCCTCATTTCCAGATGCGAAAAGCTCTCGGGTAAAAAAATGTTCCCTGCATACACAACAGAGCGCGCTGATTGGTTTGAACAAAGTCTTTCTCATGAATTAATGTCACACACTCAGAGACGTCACGATGTACTCGCAGGTACAGACAGCCACTCTCCACGCTGGATTTACGCGCAAGTGTCTAATCACCGTGACGCAGCTTCAAAAATTTCTTTCAAACCGGAAGAACGAATTTGCTCAAAATAAGAACGAAACAGCTCAAAAAATGTGTTTTGGTGTTTCGTGACCCTTTAAAAAAAGAAAAATCTATAGCATTGACAAATGTGCTTTCAGAAAAAAAAATCAAATCAAACTGATGATTTAATATTCCCCACTATTAGAAAACAACACTGCTCATCGGCATACTGTGCAGTTTTCATTCACTGAATTTTAGATGTGATTTTCTACATTGGGTTTCCTTTATTCCATCCATTCAGGCAAAGATGAAGGAGAGAGAGAGGAAGTGTGTTGTTGCTATAGTAACAGACCCAGGCATATGGCATGGGTTCTGTCCATTGTCCTCTTCTCCTCCACTCTCTCTCTCTCTCTCTCTCTCTCTCTCTCTCTTTCTCTTTGAGGATCCTCTCATTGTCACATTAAGTGTGTAAGTGTGTGTGTGTGTGTGTGAGTGTTTGTGGGTTTATGTGATTGTGTAACCCTTCAGATCTGCTCCTCCTTATGGGCCTCCCCGTATGATGCAGCGCTTTGCTCCGTGCACGTGCGTAGGATGTGCCAATACGTTTATGCATGTCTATACTGTATGTTCAGCATATGTTTGATCGGGGCATGTGCACAATTTCTCTCTGAGCCATCTGATTGGCTGCCAGAGTCAGAGAAGAGAGGAAGCGTTGCATCATAAGACCAACAAAGGACAATGAAAAGTGGCCATGGAGGGAAAATAGAGGTTATTGATGAGTATTATTATGGGTGTGATGCAATGAAAACGAATGAGGAAGACCATACGTGTGTTTTTAATGTCAAATGGGAGATTTGGTTTGCAGTTATGGTGATGGTGTTTAATTTAATGTGTAAATAGATTTCAGTGTATCCTTTAATTACAAAACTACCATTACACAGCATCATATATCATTTTATTAGCACTAAAGCAAATCTAGGCTAAAGATATACACTCACCGGCCACTTTATTAGGTACACCTTTCTAGGACCTGGTTGGACCCCCCTTTGCCTTCAGAACTGCCTTAACCCTTCGTGGCTTAGGAAATGTTCCTCAGAGATTTGGATCCATATTGACATGATAGCATCACGCAGT